>LPNX010079048.1:0-51977 GCA_001517045.1 Pseudotsuga menziesii | reverse complement strand
TATATATAA
Source organism: Pseudotsuga menziesii (assembly GCA_001517045.1). Taxonomy (NCBI): domain Eukaryota; kingdom Viridiplantae; phylum Streptophyta; class Pinopsida; order Pinales; family Pinaceae; genus Pseudotsuga; species Pseudotsuga menziesii. The sequence goes on along the minus strand of LPNX010079048.1, from coordinate 51,968 downwards.
TTTACTTATACATTGATTGAGTTTGTTTGGTTCTTATATGCTATTAGAATGTCAAAGAAATATACTTGGGAATAAAATAATAAGAGGTATGCTGAGTTTAAGGAAGCATTGGAGGCGAAGGGTGATGGAAAGTGTTATTGCCTTGCAATGATTGTAGGGGTTTGCAAACAAGAAGAATTTTAAGAAAAAGTGATGAGAAACATTGTAAGGAGAAGGGACGTGCTGAAGGGGAGTTTCAATATCGTCCATTGGTAAAACGTTATTCATTAGATAATGTGCTTTGTGTATATTATACACTAATGTTATATTATTCACAAAATGAGTTATCATTTAAATTTTATGTGTTGTATATTATACACTAATGTTATTACATTGTTTGTAATTATAAAGACAATGCCCCTTAAATGTCGACTTCCAGAGAGCTATTTGCAACATAATTATAGTAGAAATACTAATTTACAAGGTGATGAACATGGATATCATAATATTGAAGATGAAGTTCTTAATGATCCTATGGATGAAGATGATGTTATTGATACAAATGACAAAGATGAGATAAATAGATTGATCCAAGACACATTTTTTCCATTGGATGAGGACAACCTCCATGATATTCATGATGTTCCTCTACTCAAGAAGTCCCAAGAACCTCTATATGAAGGCTCAACAAAAAATATTCTATCTACTATATTGTTGGTGGTGAACTTGAAAGTTTTGAATGGTTTGTAAAACACTTGTTTCACACAGATCCTAAGGTATGTAATGTATTAATTGCATCTTCACATGGCATATTGAAAAGTTCACTATTTTCCTCTATTTTTAGTGTTAATTAATTCATAAATTAGGGATAAGAAATATTTATGATTTATATTGTTTACATTTCATTATTTTTGTCTATGTTGCAGACTGTTGGGTGAATTTCTATTACCACCGTCAAATAATTTACCATGCACATCTCGAGATGTATTCAAATGCCCACAATGTGAAATTAGTAGATATAGAACTGATTAAGTAACAAAAAAGGTGTCTCGCAAAGTTCTTCATTATATTCCCATAATTCCACATTTCCAACGACTATTCAGGTGCCAAATTATAGCATAGTTTATGGATTACCACCCAAAGAACAGAAGTGCAGATGGTGTTCTTCGCATGCCTGGAAATAGTTCTGCATTAAAGAATACCAAAAAAAATGGCCAATTTTTAAAGATGAACCTTGTAATGTTAGACTTTCATTGGAAGCTGATGGTTTCAATCCATTTGGAGAGATTTGTTTTACTTACTCGGTGTGGTTTGTTTTCGTCATAAACAATAACCTTTCTCCTTCCTCCTCTAGGTATTTTTTTGAAAGTAACTATATTATTTCTTTTCTTTGTTTCATTGCTACATGAGAACACCTTTTATTTATTGGGAAACATAACTGAATAGCATCATATTGTTGAATAAATTAGGTAAGTACCAAGTTAAATATATGAATGTATATATTGAGCCTCTTATCAATGAGCTATTGAATTTATGGGTTGGCATCACTATGTATGACATCTCTAGACCAATAGGGCAAAAAAAATTCCAGTTTTATGGAATACTTACATGGACAATTCATGACGCTCCCAGCTTAACACATTTTTGTGGTATGTAAATTTTTGTTGCACTTTAAATTAATATATTTCAAAGGTAAATATCATGCAGTTTTATTTAAATTAATAATCTTTTGATGCTTATAACATTAATACCTATATCTTGTAGGTCTTCAAACAAAGGGAAAATTTGCATGTCCAATCTGTGGTCCTAGGATAAAATCTTGTTGTTTAAGAAGTCTAAGAAAGGAGGTGTTTGATGAGTATACGAACTTCCTCTCTAAGAACCATAGGTATCGAACTACCGAGAAAACAAAATTCAATGGTAAAGAAGAGAATGGGAAGAAACCACGAACAATGAAACCTCACCTATGGAAGTTGGAATATAATAGACATCATCATGGTATGCAAATTGTATATGTAGCAGATAAATATGTAATATTATGAATTTGATATTTTTATTGAATTTTCTCTACCATGGGTGCAGTCATGAATTATTGTTAATGTGTTTTCGTTTATGTTTAATGTTGATTGTCGTGAAGGAATGAATGGGCTTCCACGCTGATTGAAGAGTTATATGATACAATTCAATAGGTTGACTTACTATGAGCACCTAAAAATAGATCATTTGTTCGATACAATGCATATTAGGAAGAATGTAACATAAATGATATGGAGAATCTTAGATGGAAGGACTGACAAAAATTAAATTGGAAAAATTAGTAGTGACATTGCAGAAGCCAATCATGCATTCAAAGTGTAATTAATTCCAATTTCAGAGAGGAGTACCGAAATATAGTTAGTATTCCATGGTTATTGACATAGCAACAAAGCAATGATATAAAACAGGTCATTCAGAAAATAAGGTTTCCTACTGGGTTTTCGTCGAACATACAAATATCTTAACGAAAAATGGTGATTTTGGTGGTGTTAAAACTCATGAATGGCATACATTCATTAAGGTAATTATTTACCTATATAATTTCCATTTAGTACATCTTTTTAGTAATTGTGGTCTCTTATTTGGAATTTAAATAAATAATGATCGTTTTCTTTTTGTTATAGTACATTGTACCTCTATCTCTCCCAGATAGATTTGATGACAACATAAAACAGGTTATATATGATCTTGGTAAATACATGAGGTAAGTAACAATTTATATGCATGAAAATGTTAGTTCACTTTGTTGCATAGCTTATTGACATATTGAGTTTTACAAATTGGAACTTTCTTATATATGCCTCGATCTTGTTGGTCACTGTTATTTTCTTGCATCATTTGTAGGTGGATTTCATCTAAACAAATCCATACAGAAGATATTAGGTATTGCAAGAGAGAAATTCCTCGTCTAATGTGTGAAATGCAAAAGTATTTACCTCCTAGATTTTTCAATGCACAAGAACACTATCTCATACACCAAGTTGGGGAGATTTAATTGTGTGGACATGTACACACAAGATCAATGTGGATGGTGGAAAGTAATTTGAATTCATTGAAGGATTTTGTTAGACAAAGAGCATGTTCTGAGGGTTCTATTATGCAAGGCTATATGGTATATCAATCCATGGTGTACATTAGTTAGTATCTTCCAAATTTAGCAAAAAATATCAATCTTCCTCGCATTTGGCATGTCAACTCCATCAACAAATTTGAAGGGGAGGTCCTCTTAGGGAAAGGTAGAACAAGGAAAGTGAAAGGTAATTAGATGGTGTATATTTAATTTATCATACAGTTAATTTTTCAATTTCATATATTTCGTACTCATGTAATTTTTATTATTCCATTAGTATTGTAAGGTAAGCTTAATTTCCTTTAATAATAGCTAATTTACAATTCTTAATTGTTATTTTTCTATATTGTTAGTTGCATGTGGGATGCGGTACATTTATACATTGCAAACAATATTGATTGGATGGAGGAATGGATAGAATGATGTAGATAATTCTATGGTACCTTATCATGGGAAGGGGTGAGTAAATTGATTAAAATAGTGCATCGTCATCGAGAAGAATATCCCAGTGAACTTACAAAAAGGGAAATTGATTTAGCATGTGGTTTAAAAGATAAAAAGGTAAGTATATTTTATACACTGATCATTTTTTTCGTTGTTTGCCATTATATAGATGTATTTCTTTTGTTTATTTCTTCTTATATATTTATTTACTGAGTCGAGCATGATGTAGTTGATACACCACAATGCTATGTAGTACAATGGTCGTAAATTTCGCATGAAAAAGTTGGATGACAAGAAGAAAACATTTGATTGTGCGATAAGTGCAGCTTTTTTAGGTCACTAAGGTTTCCTCTAGAAGTGACAAGAATCCTTAAGTATTTGAAAATAGGTATAATGGTTATTTTGAAGATATAATTGAGTGTGACTTTAATTCATTTAAAATAGTTCTGTTTGAGGTCAAATGGTATAGGCTACGACTGAATGAACGTGATCCTTAAAGAACTATTATTGAGCATGCCAATGTATTTACCATGGTTAATATAAGGGCACTTGAACTGGGTACATAGCCTTATGTTCTTCCAAGCCAATGTGAGCAGTTTTTTTACTCAAAGGTGTCAGGTAAAGCAGGTTGGTCATACATTGTTAGATATGATCCAAGAGGAATACCGGTCAAGTATAATCTAGTCAAGGAGAAAGACAATGTCAAAGAAGAAGGTGATGCAGATTAGGAGTAGTTGGCCGCTGCAGATGTGTCAGATGAAGAATTCGATCAAGAAGTTGATAATCCAAATGACGTAGCAGATGATTTTGAACTCATTGATGATATTGATGATGAATATATAACCGAATATGACTTTGATGATGATGTTGATACGAGCGATCCTTTCAACGATAGCGATTCTAGACTAGATGATGATATAGATGAAGAAGTTGATGATGATGATATTGATGATGAATAATATAAATCATCATCATCATCATGTTCATACTCACTATAATAATAACAATCATCATCATCATGTCATCCTCGTTAGAATATTCACAACCATCATCATCTTCATCTTTATGATCATCAATGGTATCATAATCATCATCGTCATCGTCATCGTCATCACCATCATCATCTTCATCTTTAAGATCATCAATGGTATCATCATCATCATCATCATCATCACCATCGTCATCATCGATGTCCTAATCAACCTCATCCTCATCCCCAGCCTCATTATCGCCAATTTTATAATCATCATCATCATCATGTTCATCTCCATAATCACCATCATGTTCATACTCATTAGAATAATCTCAACCATCATCATACTCATATTTATGATAATCAATGGTATCATAATCATCATCATCATCATCATCTTCATCTTTAAGATCATCAAAGGTATCATCATCATCATCATCATCGTCTTCATTGACGTCCTAATCAACCTCATCCTCATCCTTAGCCTCATCATCGTCAATGTTATAATCATCATTGTCATCAATGTTATCATCATCATCATCATCGTCATCATCACCATCATCATCTTCATCTTTAATATCATCAATGGTATCATCATCGTCGTCAATGGTTTTTATGTTAGAAGACATTTTGAAAATAATAATAAGACAAGAACAATTTCATGTTTAATTTCCTATTTATCAAGGTTGTAATTAATTGAATTTTACACATTTTCAGGATTTAAAGATTTGTAAGAAATAAATTGTATTATACAATGAATTCCATCTAACCTTATTTCTTACCTATGCTTGTCTCAAGTCTTCTTGATAGTGGACTTTATTAAGCATCCTTTGTTGAATAATCTGAATAACTAGATCTGTTGAATAATGTTGAGCTGAGTTGACAAGTATATGCATGGTCCTCCTTCACACTGTGAAAATTTGGTTCCGATAGTTCTCCCTCGAACATCTCGAGTGAGACTTCATTTGCTCTGTAGATGTTGCCAGATAGGGTAAAACCTGTTTAGGTCGGTGCTCAGGGAGATCACAGTGGTTTGCGTGTCGACAGAGAGTGAATCCCTGTCAACGGATTTTGTGTCAACATTTTGTTTGTGTTGCAAGTTCACTTATCCCCCTTTGGCATTAATGTTAAAGGTCTTCTCAAACTACATTGTTGGTTCACTTCTCTCTAAGTTAATACTTCTAGGCTTTCAATAAAAAAATAGCATTGCTCCACCTAAATTGATACTTCTCTTATCAAAATTATCCCTTTATACTGATACTCCCCTTGAAATGGTTGTTTCTTTTCATACGCTCATGTCTTAGAATTCGTTTTTATTTCTCCCCCTAGGCTCATCCTGCTGGATCATATTCAACTATCCTTTTATTTTCACCATTAATAATTACATTGGGGGATTATCTCCAAATGTTGCATTGTCATATTTATCAACTATATCCTTCTTTGTTTGAGACTTCAATTTTTCTTTCTTGATTTGGAACTTCTTATATAATAGTTATGATTGAAATGGAGTTGCCTATAAGTAAATATCTTGTCCTTCCTCAAAGGCTTCTAATGCATATATGTTCAGATGCTTGAACTCCTGAGATTACTTCTAAATTGATTATCTCCTCCAAATTTTTCATTTGGATTAGTGATAAGTAAATAATCCTCTGAATTTACATTAAAATCATGGCATTATCCTCTCTAATACACAATTTTCTAATTGTACCCTCCAGGTGTATGCACACACTTTTCTACTTTGCAAAATCCATCTACTCACTAAACTATACCTTCATCCACCTTAAGAGCATCAAGACACATCACAACTAACATATTGAAACCTTCTATGTCTAGCATCCGTTTTGTCCAAATGAGGCTGAGCCACAAGTTTACATTCGTGATCTTGATCATGATCTTGTATTGTATTCACTTTTGTATGTTCGGGAAAAAAAAACATGGTATGAAAAAAAATATTTTCTTCTATATTTTTGAGGACACAATATATGAGCTTAAAATGATCTATGTTGTGGTTTGATAAGGTTTCAATTCACCTTTGGCTTTTGGTATATCTTAAATAGAATTTCTACTATTAGTAGAAATTTTGCACGTGGTTCTAGATTATGAAAACACTTTGACTCACACTAAGACTAGATATTCCTGATTAAATTAGAATGCTTTAAGTGCAAGGGCAAGTTCTATGCCTAAAGAGATTAATTAACTTTGAATTTCACATTTCTAGCTTATTTTCCTTCGATTCTTTGAAAAAATATGTTGCATATATTGAATGCATGATACCGCTGCAATTATTCAACTAACAATAGAGTGGAACTCCAAACATTGGGTGGTGTCGACGACTAGAGCTTAAATAACTCAAGCTTTTTTGCCAACGTGTCCAAAATCTATTTCAAAGGTTCTTCCACAATGCTATGTGTGTTGAACAGTGTGTGATCCAGACCTAAAAGTATGTGTGATTTTCCTTTCCTGTGGCATACATCATGTGGATTTCTCTCTCCAAATAACTCAAGCTTTTTTGCCAACGTGTCCAAAATCTATTTCAAAGGTTCTTCCACAATGCTGTGTGTGTTGAACAGTGTGTGATCCAGACCTAAAAGTATGTGTGATTTTCCTTTTCTGGGGCATACATCATGTGGATTTCTCTCTCCAAATTACAAAGTTCATTCCTTGTGTACCAACTATAATTATGTTTGCTGATCCCCTTGCTCCATTTTCCAAGAAACTTGTGCATTTGTTCTCTCCTTGTTCACCTACAAGTGTTCATGCTGAAACTTGCAAACTCGGTGTTGATTTTAATGAAATTATAGTGTGGTATGTTTCCATTCTCTATGCGTGTCGATTCTTACCAGTTGGATGTGGTATGGCAACACCTTGATCTCTGCATGGATTTACTGTGTAAAGGCACTCTGGTCTTGAATGTGTTCTTTATGTGTTACCCTCAAAAGATTGTTCATTTCCTTTGAAATAAGGCCATGTAACTCTTCCACTGCCAAATAAAGATCAAGAATATGATTACCAATATGTGTCGACTTTTCATTCATAATCTTCACCGTTAGGAGAAGGGGGAATGGCATATTCTGGAGTTGCTGGAGTTGGATTCTTGAACTCTCACTTCTTGCTGAAATTGATCCATTATTAATGGCGTCTATCTCTCTATTGTTATCTCACCTCCATCGTTCAATGCTTGTACAAACTCTCCAATGGTATTATATTATGAAACTTCATCAATCATGAAACGATCATCTGTGCAATTTCTTCACTAATCAACGATCACCTCTATATTGTTTCTGCACTTAAAACCTTGAACAAAAACTCATACAACCTTGAACAAAAACTAAGATGGAGTCCCAGAGCTAAGAACCATTATTGTTTTCTCCTTCGTTGCCTCTTGTAAGCATCTTCCATCCAAAGTGTTAAAATCCATACAAGAGTCCCTTTTGTGCTATCAGTTGCAAGAATAAGTTTATCCAACCCATGATGCAATCTAGAACATGCCAAAAAGAAACTGTTGGATGCATGAGAGTGAACACAAAAACCTTTAGGATTAGCTAGATTCTCTATATGATGAAGAATCTTCAGGTCCTGAAATCTATAAACATATATCTTGTGCTCCAAAACCACAAATATACAATCTTGTTTTAATTTTACTGCTCAAATTTTGGACCTAAAAGTAGGTTTACCAATACATCAACTCTGATGGTCATCCCATATCATGATGGTCATCCCATATCATGATTTTATTAGGAGGATATTGAGGATTTTTCCCACCTCCAACAACTATTAAAATACTGCACCTAAATAACATCTCAATTATGCCAATTCCTCCTCTCAAATTTTTTTCTGAAAGTTTCTTCAAAAGGATCAAAATTGTATATCCTGAAACCTTGATCGATACCACAAGCAAAAAAACCATAGTCCTAGTTGAAATATGTACCAAGCAAAGTATCTGCTTGTTGGTGTTGAACTCTGATGTGGTTTGAAGAGGTGTAATGGATGTTGAAGATTGATGTCCATATTATGCAGATGACTCTCCACTGCCAAGCAGATGACTCTCCACTGCCAAGCATTTGATAGCTATATGGGGATGGAGAAGTTGGTGAATGCATATGTATAGAAGTTGTTGCCATCATACTCTAAGCAAAATAATTATTCAATATGTTCCAAATTCATTGGAAAAGCTAGTCAAAGATGTTCAAAATAAGTTAGGTTTGAGCTACAAACTTCTGATTATATAAAATACTCCAAACAAAGGCATATACAACTGGTCTCTATGATGAAAATTACTTGTACAATGAAACCAACAACTAGTGTTTATGATTAACTTTACTTAACCAATTCTAGATAGCTTCCACCAAAATTGAGTTATCTAACTACGGAAGGATTTTTCCTCTATTTCCGTCTGGTTTTTATCAATTTCTGGTTATGAATCTTTATGGAATTTTCAAAATGTACAATAACAGAACTTACAGTATGAGTGCTTAGAGGTTTTCGTGTCAGGTGATTTCATTTTTACATTTAAAATCGCCCAACAAACAACAAAAATTTGTGAGTTAAATTCACCTGATTCCAGCTGAAAATCAGCAAAAAAAAAAATGAAAATGGTCCAGTAATTAGACGGCTCCAGAAACCTCCGCGAACTCGGGAAGGGCTGTACAACAGTTAGCTGATGTACGTTTTGACCTTGTGTAGAATTGTGAGAGGAGGACCCAGTCAATTGCTTGCATCTGTGTGAAGATCGAGCCGTAAAGAATCTACAAGGAGAATCTTCTAGGACTTTTTTTAGCTAATTGCGCGTACATTTCTACCCAATGTGGAAATTATGTGGAAGCTAATGTACACGAAAAAATCTAGCTTTACAATGACAATGTGGAAATTATGTGGAAGCTAATGTACACGAAAAAATCTAGCTTTACAATGACAAATGAATTTCTACGCATGTTCAACTTTTTTGTTTGTTTGTTTGTGTTTAAACATAGTAGGATTTGAATTTTTTTATATTTTTTATTTAAAAGAAGAAGAATGGTTGGAAGTGTACTATATAACTTGTTGAGATTGTAAAATCTGGATGTAATATAGATATTTGAGGGGCATTGATGTATTAATGCATTTAAAAATGCAGTTAAAGTAATTAGAAATTGTGATTTTACTAAAGATTGTATAAGTCATAGAACCTCCTACTCATGTAACATTTAAACGATTTTTATGTATTACATATTTATAGGTTACTACACAAACTATTTGTCTTTTCTATGGTGAGGTTGAGAGGGGGTGCTCCTCATCTACTGCCCAAGATAACCAAAAGAAACAAGCTTGATTTTGGGCTGAAAATGAAAGAAACTAATTGGGTCCCAAGCTCGAGGAAACTAAAGCATTGTTGTAGAAGAACATCTTAAAACAACTAATTGAAGAGAGCAATTGAGCACCACCAAGTTCCCAACTAAGCCTCAACGTACTATTTATATTGATATACTTCCTATGGATTTAAAGGGCAAAGTGGGCACACCATATGTCTTCAATGACTCTCTTCAAAGATGGAATTATTAGTATTTTGGCGAGCCTCGTGTGAATAAGTATACTTACCCTAAACAAGCTCTAATTTCAAGCCAAGAATGCTTGGAGCCCAAGTTCTTCAACAATGGTCAAAAGTTACATCCTCGTCCCTAATTACAAGATTATAATAGCAATGGTATGGTGATTCTCTTAACATCCAAGAACACCTAGTGCTAAGATTATTTTCTTAGATGTCATAGGGATGGTTTTGATTGTCAGAAGCACCCTTAACATGGAAAATGTAGGCAGCTTAATGGGCCTCCTGGTGCTTGCAACCAATGCTAAAGTGGTCTCCAATATTTCAAGCCAACAAGCTCAAGATTAGAATTAGTGATATATAATTTTTAGGATTATTTGCGTAGTGTAAGCCACTTAGCACCACAAGGGATTCACCTTGTTGACCAATATCTTATCACATTCATTCATAAAGGTTTTTTTTTAAATGCGAAAAATAGGGTCAATATATTGCAGGTTTTGGGGGGCAAGGAGTAAGGTATGGCAGGTTTATAGGTATTGGGGTGGAGGGAGAAAGGTATGGCAGATTTATAGGTATTGGGGGTATAAAAAGGGGTATCTAGTAAAAATAGGGAATATCTCGTAAAATAAGGTTTTTTTACTTGGAAATATGTCACTGGCAAGGGGACTCAACAAAATGGTTTTGGTAGGTATTTATCGGTATCTAGTGAAATTAGGGGTATTCTTTAAAATCTCATGAACAAAGGTGATATGGCATAGTTTCACTTAGTCAAGACCCTATGCATAACACTCATTGCATCAGGTCACCCATCCCAAGAATCCTCTGGGTCAAGCGCAGTTAACTGTGGAGTTTTCATCACAATCAAGACCAGTTAGCTTAATGTCCCATTTGTAAAACCTTATCAAATATTATGCCTTATGAACAATTCAATTAGATCTCCCTCGGCTATTTTTCGTTTAAGTACGAGGGTTTTCACGACCCAACATATGATATATCATTTTGGGATTATATGCATAGTGCAAGTCATTAATCTATGACCCATATCCCATGAGTATAGTTGCAACTAACCAATTCTTCATGGTTTTTAAATAGCCCACTTAGCACCCATTGTATCAGGTGATGCTCATAGCGGTGAAGAAGTGAGATTGAGACTAGAAAAATGAATCGCATTGCATGAATCATCACCTCTGATACTTGCACCCGGTAACTAGGACTTCCCAGGGGGTCACCCAACAACAACAACTCTGAATCTACTTAATGACATAAAAACTAAAGAGATTACCATTCTCTTTTCAAATGGTTGTGAATCTCAACAGTAAAGAGATAAAGCATTGGCTTGCTCTATATAGCTCACTTTCATTTTCAATACATTGCTAATATGAGGGCTATGGTTAAATTGTCATCTATGTTGTTTAAGTCTCAGATAATCACCCACATTTTGAATACCCATGTTCCATGCAAACCATCACTAGAGATAGTGTTGCATAAACTCTCCTAAAATAATAATCTCTCACTTCATTCATGCATCCATGGTAACATGTATTTTCATAAAGGAAAAAAATTGTCTTATATGAAGTCTCTCAATGAGGAGTGGATCCACCGACTCTCCATTAGTTGTTTCATGAATTTTTGGTCTCATATCCTATAAGGATTTCCCTTTGGTTAATTGTGGTGGGTAAATTTGTTGGGGAAACCACATCATACAACCCATTGGTTCTTTGATTAATCATTGTCTATAGCGCCACGAGTCACTCCACATTTTAGTAATATTTCTTCATAGAAATTTGTTCTAGTTCGTCATCTTTGATTCCTTGTACCTGTTTCCAAAAATTGCCTTTGGTTCATTCTTGTTGTGCGAGATTCATAATTTTCAAATGGAATTGGAATAGTGACCATTGTCTTAAGGAAACTTTGTTTGTAATTTGGCAAGTGAAACATATCTTACGTAATGTTGTAAGTATTGGTAAATACCCATAGATTTTCATCTGAGTGGTTGTAGCTAGTGCTAAGAATGCACATGCACACACACACGTGCTTGTGGTCTAAGAGCGGAGTGTGTTGCATGTTCATCATACTTAAAGGAGTGCATAACAAAGTTGGAAAAGGAGCTTGAGACATTGACTAAGCTACCAACAATTTTCCAAGAGACCAAGGAAGTACAAACACTTCACATTGCTTTTATAGAAGCCAACACCATGATGGAGTCAATCATGGTAATCTCACTATCTATATTCCTTCCTCAAGAACCATTTGGTAATTTTAAAAAGCATACCAAATACATCGGTTCCAAGCTCTTGAGGAAAATACGTTGTTATGTCCAAGTGCTAGACAAGTGAAGGCAAGGGATTGTATGCCCCATTGTATATGAATAGAGGCCCATGCATAAAGGCCTAGGATTTGGTGGACAAGAATCCAACACAATTTCAACTCAAACTAGCTTTGTTAAGGAAAGAAAAATTAGAAAACGTGCATTCATTGCCATGGAGGAAAACGAAGTTGGAAAGGACTGTGTAGCATGCCACTCAAATATGCATATAGAGGCTTGGAAGAATGCAACAAAGGGATGGATAATTCTTCGACCCAAATTTGCTCCAACACCTGGGGCACCAAGAAACCAAGCTAGCAAGCATCATCACAAACTGAAAAGGTATGTCATGGTATATTTGGTTTGCTTATGTTGTAAGAAAATAGGTTATATATCTAGAAATCATTGGCAATCAAAAGGCTAAGTAGCCCATGTAGGAGCTATTTCGAGTATTATATATTAATTGGACATTCAGAGGCCAATTGTTGAAGGCTTCACCCAAAAATCTATCCCAAGAACTAGCCAAGAGTCATTGGAGAACCAAGGTCAAGGGTAAAGGGGAGTTGCTTTCACTTGTAGCACAAGGAGAAACGATTTCCAATGACCTATTGTAACATAGAATTCCATCTTTATTCATGGAATAAACAACATGTTCATGCTGAAGGTAACCCCTACTAATCTCTCATCATCTATCCTAGAAAAAAACCCTTTCTTTGAGATCTTCCAAATATTTCTGGATAGTAGCAAAAGAAGTGGAAACACATATGAAAAAAAAAAAAAATCAAAGAAGATAAAGCTTTTAAATACCAAAAGACTTAACATAAAGAGATGTAATCCAAAATGGATCCTCTAAATAATATCTCTTCTAACTTTGTGATGACAATATGATTATGCAAAGTTGAATGAACCATTGTAATATTTGGGCTTCCAAGGAAGCCAATTAAATGTGAAGGACATGTAAAAGAAGGGAATTTGAGGGAGTAGAGAGAAGAGGATATCTAGAAGGCCAGTAGTATAGGTGAGAGATTAAAGAAGAAATCTGCTTGATGATTGGAGAAGAAAATGATGTCATTAAGTTTGTTTGTCCCATGATGAGTGACGTGTTATTGAGCAATGGTCCTACAAAATTTCCTACCCATATCTCTTCATTATAACCACCAATTATTGAGCGAATAAAATCCCCATTAAATCTAGTTTTCATGATTGCATTTCTATGGTAAAAATATGTCTTATACTATGTTTATATCGTCATGTGAATACTTTGGTTTAAATCGTGCTTAGGATCTATAAACCATAACAACTCCTAGTCTACATGATAACATAAATATTAAAAAAATTATTATTGGTTATGTCTCTCGACATTAAAGAGATTAAAAAAATTATTATTGGTTGTGTCTCTCGACATTAAAGAGATAAAGCATTGGCTTACTCTATATGGCTTGATTGTACCTTCAACACATTAAAGGTATGAAAGTCGTCATAATTTTTATGTATGGATGACAATAATGGAGAATGGTGAAGTTATAGCCAGTCTTGTTTATGATATTATTATTATTTTTGGTCAAAATCGCAGGATAAGCTTTTTTTCGCAAATTTGGTCTTGGCAAATTCCGATACATGGTCCATAGTTTAGATGCACAATAAGGTGAATGGCGAAGTTACAACCAGTCTTGCTTATGATCTTGTTGTTTCTTCCTTTTTGTCAAAATCGCGGGATAAGCTTCTTTCACATATTTGGTCTTGAAAAATTTCGATAAAAATCAAGTATTTTGTGTGGCTCCGCTTGGAAAACCGCACTACTTCTTGGGACATTTTGTTATAAAAGGGATGGTTGGTCTTAACAAATGACAAAAAATATTTTACATGCAGCAGAGTAATAAATACTGTGGTGGCTGCATTGTGAACCGTTAGATCTCAACTTGTTTGAGATCTAACCACACAATACAGCTGCCATAGCATTTATTACTATGCTGCATGTTGAATATTGTTCCCCTAACAGGCGGTGTTTATGCATAGACAAGTGTTCGCTGCATACTAATTCTTCTCGATTAAATATCAAAGTGGTGACATGTATCAATCGCTTGATCATGCATGCAACGTGATAACGTAACAAGTATCATGCGACATGGTCTGCATGTGTACAACGTGTAGTCTATACTACCTAAACAATTAGTTTCTTCATATACGTTTTAGTCTCTGCATGTGTTACTCGGCCAGGCGTCTGTTCCACTTATCCGTGGGAAATGCTAAGAATAAGTTGTCCCCCCTCCTTTGGCAGGTTGCAGTTGGCTTCTTTATTGTTGGATTCATAAGAAAAACTAAGTTCTAATCTGTATTCGTAAGGTTTACAATGTATTCTTAAGTACTTTTCCTCTTTATTGATCTTGATCATGGTAAAGTCCATTTCATCTGTAATCCCCCCCCNACTAAGTTCTAATCTGTATTCGTAAGGTTTACAATGTATTCTTAAGTACTTTTCCTCTTTATTGATCTTGATCATGGTAAAGTCCATTTCATCTGTAATCACCCCCCGCCCCAATAATTGGGTCAATCCCTATGTTTATCAGGATACCCCTTCTCACAACCCACGAGAGAGCCTGATTTATCAAGGGTAAACCAGCTAGGAAACTTGACCAGATATAAGAAGAGAGGCCCCTTTTAACAACAACAAACCTGAACCATAACTCCAAAGATTTCCTATTCAAGTATTTTGCTCTTAAGACTTTCCCCACAGCCCAGAATTAAAGCGCCCACGCCATAAAGAGGTAGCACAGAGGGCCAAGTTGAAACTAGATAAGCATTTGATGCCCCATCCACCAAAGGCAAAGGGCTGAGATAGAATCTCCCACGCATAGAGGTGAAATTTCCCACCGCTCCCCTTACCAGCCCATAAAAACTGGAAAATTAATTTTTTGAGAGCATAGATAATAGACACAATGCATTAGATATATAAAGAGAACAAAAAGGTCGGGATTCCCTATAGAACGGATTTAATAAGGACAAGTCGACCTCCCAAAGAGAGATAGTGACTCGACCATCCCTTAATTTTCCAAGCAAGCTTCTTAATGATCCAGCTCCAATCCTTCAATATGTATCCAACCGGCTTGAGCATAAAACCAAGATATTTGAATCCATAAATAAAATCCACCATTTGAAAGTCCAATATAGCCTTAACCTCATTATACTCTTCAGCCTCCATATTGTAAAAAATAAAGCAAGATTTATTAGGACTCATTTCCAGCCCCGAAGAGTCGCAAAACAAAGAAATGAGCAACTGAAAGGCTTGCCACTCTTCCAATGTGCCTTTGTCGAACAATAAAACATCATCAACAAAAATTAAATGAGTCAGATTCACAATCCCTACAAAGGTCACCCCTTCAATGACCTTGGTCTCTTTAGCATTTCTCAGAAGCGAACTTAGCCCTTCGATTGCCAAGATAAAAAGGTATGGCGACAAAGGGCATCCCTGTAACACCTCGGTTTTGACCCCGTTTGCATTAAAAATGTATATAATGTAAATATTGTATTTAATCGTGGTGTAGAGCTAAGGGAAAAGGCCTCACCATTAATTTATCGTTTTATGTTCGGCATTTAAAATCGATGTTGATGGTTTTTTGTGCTAGCGAGCACAAAATAATTTTTGGACATCATGTAAATATGCAATTTAATTAAAACCCACAACCAGCTATGTCAATGCAACAAATAATGAGATGAGGGCATGATTTCCTAAGAATGAGGGGGTATTCAAACCTTTCGGCCAATGGGGAAAAACCAAATGTCAAAGGGAAAACCCATCAAGGTGTCGACCACTTTTCTTGTCTTTTTCTCCAATCATTTATTTCTGCGAGAAATTGGTTGAGGTAGTTATTGCATGGGAATGGGAAGAGTGGGCAAAAATTCAAACTGAGCAGAGCACCCATTTTTCAAAAACACATTTTGACTCCTTGGGCAATTAAAAACCCAAAAATGTATGCCCATTCTACCATGCTTTCATGTTTTCATGTTTTCTTCACCATTTTCCTTCACGTGGAGCTCTTGGAGGCAGCTGGAACTTCCTGTGTGTGTATCCATTCACATTTTTGTTGTTTACCTCATTTTTTCTCAGGCTGGGAAATCATTTTTGTAATTATCGGTGGCTGGGTTTCCTTTCCCATGATTTTGCTGCAACTTTCCATTGCTTTCCAAGCTGGAAATTGTTTTTCGGTAATGCCAGCGAGTGGGAGAAGAAACCCACGATTTTTGGGTGTTTTTGAGTCAGTTTTGGCCATGTTAGGGCCATAAACGTTTCTGGAAATCGAATTGCTGCTAAAGGGTTGTTTTTACCCATCTTGGTAATTCGTTTTGTTGTCGAAACCATTTTTCCTCAACCTAGAATTTTGTATTCTGTTGTGTGTGCATATTTGGCTTTGATCTGAATTGATTGGGAGTGGAGTTGGATCTGAATGAGTTTGATAAACCTAGTGTATAAAGGAACCTCACAGACAGATCTAGAGGGGCTGGTTTTCTTCTTTGCACACCCTGAATAGCACTGGAAGGGAAGGCATATCTTGAGGGACTGGGTATCAGAGAAGGAGATGCTTCCTTGTGTTAGGTGTGTAGATGTTTAGAAGCCAGGCTAGATCTAGTGCAGGTGTCCATAGCTCTATGGTTGAGCTCACTAGCTTAGCAATGAGTCTTTCCAGCTCCTGTGTAGCCTAATAAACCCAACTGTGTTGTCTTGGCTGATTTTTGTTATATCATTGGCTATGTGTGAGTCTGCTAGTGTTTCCTTATTACTTGTGGAAATCATGCCCAGCTCGAGGGTGGCAATGCTGCTGAGAGATTGATGAATGCACTAGCCTATGGTTGGGTGGAACATTGCAGCAACGTAGCTGGTTGTGGGACAAACTTCTTTCAAGATAAGTATTTTTGTATATTTTATCTCTGCATTTGTATTTGCTTAATGAAAAATGATGAACATGTCTAATGTGTTGAATGGATGAATTTTGTTTCCATTGTATGTTAATAATTTATGCATGTGTATGTTTATGTTCAATGTTTTTTTATCATGTGTATGTTCATGGGATTTAAATTTCCCAGATTAGATAGCATAATGGTCACATTCCCTCTCAAGTAGACGCGTGGGGACGTGACAACCCCTGTCTGATACCTCTGTGGCTGGAGAAGTAATCCGTAAGTGATCCATTAATCAAAATGCCATATTTGACAGTTGTAACACAACCTATAATCCATGAGCAAACCTCTTAAGACAAACCCACCTGTAAGAGGATAAGTCTAAGGAAATACCAATACAGCCTATCATAAGCTTTGACTAAATCCAATTTTAAAATCATAGCCTTCTTCTTCAAAAGTTTTAATAAGTGGAGGCACTCCTGTGTAATGCCAACCCCTTCCTGCAAGTGTCTCTTAGGCAGGAAACCAAATTGGTTTTCAGAAATGGCCCGGAAAGGCTTAATCCATCTGGCTATAATTTTTGAAATAATCTTCTCAAGGAGTTTGCACAAAGATATCGGTTGTTAATAATGAAAAGAAATCGGCTTGTCCTTCTTCGGAATCAAAGTGATAAAGGTGGCATTCAAGAGGCCAGGGAAAGAACCAGTACGATGCGTTTCATTCACTGCCTCAGTTAATACAAGACCCAACATATCAAAAAAATGCAAAAACAACTCAACGGTCCACCCATCCGGGCCTGGACTTTTGTGTTTCTCCAAAGAATTTAGAGTAAGTCTAACTTCCTCCAAAGAAATAGCAGCACCAACCACATCACAGTCATTCTCTTCGAAGAGACAAGGAAAATGTTTAATGACTTTGAGCTGTCTGAGAAGATCATGGTTAAAGGAGTTTGAATAGGTTCCCTCAAAATGCTCAGTAGCCAGATCTTTAAGCCCACTAATACCCGAAATCAGATCACCCTAAGAATTTTTCATTTCCCACTGTGTTATTTACCTTGCGAGCAGATGTGAAACGGTGAAGATATTTCGTGCTATTATCACCCGCAACCAACCAAACAGCATGGATCTTTTGTCGCAACGTCTCCTCCCAATAAATTCCTCTTTTCACCTTCCAACTCGAAGATACAAAGCTTATTTTCTAGAGAGAAAAAACCTGCATTCGTACCCAACGATAGTCGTTGTATTTCAACAACTATATGGTTCATATCCGTCGAAATATTAGTCTTTTATCACATTCCCACATTCTGACAGGCACCTTTCGATCATGAAGGTTTGAAACCAAATTTCTGATTTTTGATCCCCAGACTGATGACCACACTTTTCCCAGAAAATTCGAACCAAAGAACAAAAATCCGGATCTACCAACCATATTGGATTGAACTTAAAGGGATAGTGATTCTTTTCTCTATCGAAAACTAAGTGCAAGCAAATAGCTTTGTGATATGAAACCCCCGTCGCAATAGCCCAAGATCTATACCTGAAAACACTCTCAAAGAGAGTCTCCGCCATCATGAAACGCTCAAGTCGTTTTGCTACACCCCCTACCCCACAACGCCCACTGGTCCAAGTAGGGACCAGGGAAGAGAGAATAACATCCAAAAGTCGCACAGAATCGAATAAATCCAGAAAATAATCCGCTAAAGGATCAAAGGAGTTACCTCTGTCCCCGACCTAATAAAGTATCCATGTACAGGCACAGGCACAGAATCGAAAAAATCCAGAAAATAATCGACTAGAGGATCATAAATTAAATGGCTATACGCATTCTATTAAAAACACCCTATATACAATAATATACACATAAATGTAACGAAAATTTAATTCCATTAAAAACCAGCACAAATTAGGTATTATATTGGAAACCCAATACATACAATAATATACATAGTAATGTAAACAAGATTTAATGTGCCGCAGAAGTTGGGCGGAAATGTAAACAAGATTTAATGCCCACCCGTGTTCAAGTCTGGGCAGCCCCTGTTTCCATATTTGCTATTCCGTTGAATAGCAGGGCCGCACATCTTGAGGTGAAAACAAAAATGTAAACAAAATTTAATGCGATTGAAAACCCATATAATTATTATATACAGTGTGGCCGAGGATCCAATTCCAATACATTGACTTGTATAATAAAATTCAAAAGACTCTCCTCCTTGTTGCAACGAGGAGGAACCTTCCATGATAATGCTTTTCCTGCATAATGCAAGCGCGCCCACAAATATTTAAACATGTAGCTCTGTTAACAGTAGTCCAAGTTATAGAGCCGGTGAAGAGTTACTCTCCGACCTTTGAAGATCACCAGGAGTTGCAAGGCTCTTAGAGGTCATCATGTTCTTGAATTCAAAAAAGTCGAGGAGCCCATTGGAGTCGGAGTCATATCTGCATATCATCTTCTGGCAGTTGGCTACCTCTTCACCCTCCATGAATCCCAAATTACAGAGCACCTGTTGAAGCTCCGTGGAGGATATGAAACCGTCATTATTCATATCATAAACCTTGAAAGCCTCCATTAAATCGTCACAGTGCGCATCCCCATTTCCTAATTCATCTTCTGATCTATCGCCGAGAAGAGACTGATACATGAAAACAAATTCGTCAAATGTCAAACTACCATCTTCGCTCTCAGATATTGGTACAGCCAGATATTTCAAGTCTTCTTCCGAAATTTCCATTCCTAGCCTTCGCAGATAGCGATTCATCTCAGTTACAGTCAGTCTCCCGTCCCCATTTTCATCGACTGTCTCATACAGTCTACGAACTTCATGGGTATCTATACAGATCGCCATTTCTACTGTAAATTATCTGGACAAATTAGCACAACGCGAATTATAGGGTTACTGCAGTGCGGGACTTTCAGATCTTAGCCGATTTCAGGATAGAAAGCATAAACAAAACACTAATGAAATTCTAAAGCTCAATCCGTTGCTCATGAGGACCTCGGTAATGCAATTTATAGGTGAGTTGAAATTATCCAGAGACTTCCGGGGAACTTCGGAAGGGCTGTACAACAGTTCGCTGACATACGTTATGAGATTGGGGAGAATTGTGAGAAGAGGACCCAGTCAATTGCTTGCATTTATGTGAAGACCGAGCCGCAGAGAATCTACAAGGAGAATCATGAAGTTGACTGGGCGAGTAAAAGAGAAAACGCGTTCAACTCTTCGAGGACTTTCTTTTGCTAATTGTGCGGAAGTTTCTAGCCAATGTGGAAATTATGTGGAAGCTAATGTACACGAAAAATTCTTGCTTTACAATGACCACACAATGACAAATGAATTTCTAAGCATGTTCAACTTTTTTTTGTGTGTTTAAACATCTTAGGATTTGAATTTTTTTATATATTTTTATTTAAAATCTAATTAAAAATTAAGGAGGAGAATGGTTGGAAGGGTAAATACAAGTTGTTTAGATTGTAAAATCTATTTGCAAGAGGGATATTTGAGGGCATTGATGTATTAATGTGTTTAAAAATGTAATTTAAGTAATGAAAAATTGTGATTTTATTAAAGATTTCATAAGCTGTTCATAGGGGGTGCTCCTCGTCCAAGATAACCAAAAGAAACAAGCTTGATTTTAGGCCGAAAATGGAAGAAACTAATTAGGTTCCAAGTTCGAGGAAACTAAAGCATCATTGTAGAAAAACATCTTAAAACAACTAATTAAAGAGAGCAATTGAGCACCACCAAGTGCCCAACTAAGCCTCAACCTAATATTTGTATTGATATACTTCTTATGAATTTAAAGGGCAAAGTGGGCACACCATATGTGTTCAATGACTCTCTTCAAAGATGGAATTATTAGTATTTTGGTGAGCCTCGTGTCAATAAATATACTTACCCTAAACAAGCTCTAATTTCAAGCCAAGAATGCTTGGAGCCCAAGTTCTTCCACAATGGTCAAAAGTTACATCCCCGTCCCTAATTACAAGATTATAAAAGAAATGCTATGGTGATTCTCTTGACACTCAAGAACACCTAGTGCTAAGCTTATTTTCTTAGATGTCGTAGGGATGGTTTTGGTTGTCAAAAGCATCATCAACATGGAAAATGTAGGCAACATAATGGGCTTCCTAATGCTTGCAACCAATGCTAAAGTGGTCTCCAATATTTCAAGCCAACAAGCTCAAGATAATAATTAGTGATATATCATTTTTAGGATTATTTGCATAGTGTAATCCACTTAGCATCACCATAGCACTCATTGCATCAGGTCACCCATCCCAAGACTCCTATGGCTCAAGCGCAGTTAACTGTGGAGTTTTCCCCACAATCAAGCCCACTTAGCTTGATGTCCCATTTGTAAAACCTTAGAAAGTATTGTGTCTTATGAACTATTCAATTAGAGCTCCCTTGACTATTTTTTGTTTAAGTATCACAATTTTCACGACCCAACATATGATATATAATTTTTGGGATTATTTGCATAGTGTAAGTCATTAATCTATGACCCATATCACATGAGTATACTTGTAACTAACCAATTCTTCATGGTTTTTAAATAGCCCACTTAGCACCCATTGTGTCAGGTGATGCTCATAGGGGTGAAGAAGTGAAATTGAGACTAGAAAAATGAATCGTGTTGCCCAAGAGGTCACCCAGCAACAACTCTAAATCTACTCAATGACATAAAAACTAAAAAAATTACCATTCTCTTTTCAAATGGTTGTGAATCTCAATAGTAAATAGATAAAGCATTGGCTTGCTGTATATAACTCACTTTCATTTTCAATACATTGTTAATATGAGGGCTATGGTTAAATTGTCATCTATGTTGTTTAAGTCTCATATAATCACCCACATTTTGAATACCCATGTTTCGTGCAAACCATCACTAGAGATAGTGTTGCATCAAGTCTCCTAAAATAATAATCCCTCACTTCATTCATGCATTCATGGTAATATGTATTTTCATAAAGGAAAAAAATTGTCTTATGTGAAGTCTCTCAATGAGGAGTGGATCCACCGACTCTCCATTAGTTGTTTCATGAATTTTTGGTCTCATATGCTATAAGGATTTCCCTTTGGTTAATTTGTCAGTGGGCAAAGTTGTTGGGGAAACCACATCATACAACCCATTGGTTCTTTGATTAATCATTGGCTATAGCCTTTTAGTAATGTTTCTTCATAGAAATTTGTTCTATTTTGTCATCTTTGATTCCTTGTACACCTATTCCAAAAATAGCTTTTGGTTCATTCTAGTTGTGCGAGCTTCATAATTTTCAAATGGAATTGGAATAGTGATCATTGTCTTAAGGCAACTTTGTTTGTAATTTGGCAAGTGAAACATATCTTACGTAATGTTCAAAGTATTGGTAAATACCCATAGATTTTCATATGAGTGGTTGTAGCTAATGCCAAGAATGCACACACACATGTGGTTGTGGTGTAAGAGCGGAGTGTGTTACATGTTCATCATATTGGCTTGTGAATCAGCAAAGGTTTGGTTTTACAAATTGAAGGGACACAATTCCATTGGTGAAAAAAACAAGTTTTTCAACCTAAACCAAAATAAAGCATAATAATCTTGAATTCATTTCAAATTGTATGGACAACAAAGAAAATCAAAATCCATTTTCATAGCAGATATGTGTTGTTGATATAGTTGGGCCATAGACCTACCATTTATGGGCATATGGTATAAGAGAAGTTGAATCAGTGGCCTTGAATAAGAGGCTATCACTTTGAGGAGAAGAAGGCTCACCATTGGAAAGGCATTGAAAGGAGAAAGTTTGGAACAATTAAGGGGATTCAATGTGTAGAGCCGAGAGCAGAATCAATACTTAAAGGAGCGCATAACAGAGTTGGAAAAGGAGCTTGAGACATTGACTAAGCTACCAACAGTTTTCCAATAGACCAAGGAAGTACAAACACTTCACATTACTTTTATAGAAGCCAACACCATGATGGAGTCAATCATGGTAATCTCACTATCTATATTCCTTCCTCAAGAACCATTTGGTAATTTTAAAATGCGTACCAAATACATCGGTTCCAAGCTCTTGAGGAAAACACGTTGTTATGGCCAAGTGAAGCCAAGGGGTTTTATACCCCATTCTATTTGAATTGAGGCCCATGCATAAAGGCCTAGGATTTGGTGGACAAGAATCCAACACAATTTCAACTCAAACTAGCTTTGTTAAGGAAAGAGAAATTAGAAAACGTGCATTCATTGCCATGGAGGAAAAGGAAGTTGGAAAGGAGTGTGTAGCATGCCACTCAAATATGCATATAGAGGCTTGGAAGAAGGTAACAAAGGGATGGATAATTCTTCCACCCAAATCTGCTCCAACACCTGAGGGACCAAGAAACCAAGCTAGCAGGCACCATCACAAACTGAAAAGGTATGTCATGGTATATTTGGTTTGCTTATGTTGTAAGAAAATAGGTTATATATCTAGAAATCATTGGCAATCAAAAGGCTAAGTAGCCCATGTAGGATCTATTTCCAGTACTATATATTAATTAGACATTGAGAGGCCAATTGTTGAAGGCTTCACCCAAAAATCTATCCCAAGAACTAGCCAAGATTCATGATTGGAAAACCAAGGTGAAGGGTAAAGAGGAGTTGCTTCACAAGGGCTTCACTTGTTGGCCAATATCCTATCACGTTAGTTCATAGTGTGGGTTTTAAAATTATCAAAAAATGAACCAATATATTGCAGGTATTGGGGGGATGAGGGGTTTAAGGTGGGGTTGGGTAGGGTGGTTTATAAGGATTGAGGTATAAAAAATGGTGGGGAGGAGGTTTTAAGTATTGGGAGGGGGTTTCAACAAAAAGTGTTTGGATCAATATCTCTCGAAATTAAGGGTATTCTTTATTATCCCACTATCGCACGTGCTATGTGAGAGGTTCACTAAGTGAAGTCCCCGTGAGTTGCTTTCACTTGTAGCACAAGGAGAAATGATTTCCAATGACCTATTGTAGCATAGAATTCCATCTCTATCCATGGGATAAACAACATGTTCATGCCAAAGGTAACCCCTACTAATCTCTCATTTTCTATCCTAGAAAAAGGAACCCTTTCTTTACGATCTACCAAATATTTCTTGATGGTTCAAAGGAGGTTATGCAAGAAGAAGAAAATCAAAGGAGATAAATCTTTTGGAGACCAAAAGACTTCACATAAGGAGATGTTATCCAAAATGGATCCTCTAAATAATATCTCTTCTAACTTTGTGATGACAATTTAATTATGCAAAGTTGAATGAACCATTGTATAGTTGGGCTTCCAATAATTGGGCTTCCAAGGAAGCCAATTAAATTTGAAGGACATGTAAAAGAAGGGAATTTGAGGGAGTAGAGAAAAGAGGATATCTGGAAGGCCAGTAGTAGAGGTGAGAGATTTAAGAAGAAATATGCTTGATGATTGAAGAAGAAAATGACACTAAGTTTGTCCCATGATGAGTGATGTATTATTAAGCCATGGTCCTACAAAAAATTCCTACCCATATCTCTTCATTATAACCACCAATTATTGAGCGAATAAAATCCCCATTAAATCTGGTTTTCATGATTGCATTTCTAGGGTAAAAATATGTCTTATACTATGTTTATATCGTCATGTGAATACTTTGGTTTAAATAGTGCTTAGGATCTATAAACCATAACAACTCCTAGTCTACATGATAACATAAATATTAAAAAAATGATTATTGGTTGTGACTCTGGACATTAAAGAGATAAAGCATTGGCTTGATTGTACCTTCAATACATTGAAGGTATGAAAGTCGTTATAAATTTTTATGTATGGATGCACAATAAGGGAGAATGGTGAAGTTACAACCAGTCTTGCTTATGATATTATGGTTTCCTCCTTTTTGTCAAAATCGCAGGATAAGTTTTTTTCGCAGATTTGGTCTTGGCAAATTTTGATACATGATTCCATACTTTGGATGCACAATAAGGTGAAAGGCGAAGTTACAACCAGTCTTACTTATGATTTTGTTGTTTCTTCTTTTTTTCAAAATCGCAAAATAAACTTCTTTTGCATATTTGGTCTTGGAAAATTCCGATAAAAATCATGTGTTTTTTGTGGCTCGACTTGGAAAACATTACTTTTTGAGACATTTTGTTAAAAAAGGGATGGTTGGTCCTAACAGGTGTTGTTTATGCAATTCTGATGACGAAAATGTGAACCATTTATTTGTATCATGTTTCTTTACTTGGGCAGTGAGAGAATCTATTTGTTTGAAGTATAATTTTTCCCTTGGTCCGAGTTTTCTCTTATGGAGAACCTTCAGTGCTGGTTTATGCAGACTAAGGACTATCTCTATTTACCCTTGTTGTACATCTAGAACATTTGGATATGTCACAACTTTTGCATCTTTGAGGATCGTATTCCATATACTGTCTCTTTATGTATCAGAATAATGGAGCAGCTCGCGTCCTATCTGGTGGCAAGAACTAAAAGGAAGTTCAGGGCTATCGGATCTCCTCTGATCATCTGTTATCCTTCTGGTTTTTTCTATGAGGTAGCAGACTCCTCGATTGGTGGAGACAATTTTTCACTTGCTCTTAATCAGTCTCATTCCTTTCTTTTCAAAATGGGATGTGGCCCCAGCACCAATACTAGGGTTGAGCTGCTGGCTCTCTGGGATTTACTTTTCATTGCAATTGCAATGGGTTTTCCATCTCTCTATGTGTGTGGAGATTCATCAGTGATTATTAATTCGGAAAAATATGAGGCAACTCTATCTTCTCTAAACTTGGATTATTGGTGTGACAGAATCATTGATATTAAACTTGCTTTTCTTTCTCTGGACTTCAGACATATTTATAGGGAGCACAATAAGAGTGCACATCAGTTATCCAAGAAAGCACTTTCTTTAAAAGTTGGCCTTCTCTCCTTCTTGAAACTCTTAGAAGGAGAAATAATTGGGGAAAGATTAATTCAACTCTTTTAAGATTTTTTTTCTTGTGTTAGTTGTCCTACTCATATTTGTTTTTTGAGTAAGGAGATCTTTGCCTCTTTTTATCAGTATCCTTGTGAGGTTGTATTCCCGTTCTGTGTTCCCTTTGGGGTTGGAGTTTTTTCTCACTCACCCCTAGTGCTTTCTTGGATAAGCTAGTTGGGTTCTTTTTGTTCTTTCGGTGGATATGTTTGGTGGGTCTCCTTTGAGAGAACGGATTAGTTTTCACTTTTTGAAATGGTTGTGGCTCTCTCTCAGCTTTGTTGTGATATTTATGTCACGTTTGTGTACAAGTTACCTTTAATTCTTAATGAATATCAAGGAACAACTATTTTTCTTCTGAAAAAAATCATTATATTTGATATTTGAGTTTTAAATAATCACCCACATTTCTACTACTATGATTCCATGCAAAACATCACTCGAGACAACGTTGTATGAAATTTCCTATAGGTATAACATGTCACTTCATTCATGATTCCACTCTAATGCACATTTCCATAAACGAAATTTTTCTTTTTGGAGTTTATTGATTAGAAGTAGATCATATAACTCTTCATTAGTTGTTTAATGGAACGATCACCTCATATAACAATAATTACCCTTTGATTAATTCATTGGTGGGTAAATTCACCGAGGAAACCACATGTACAACACATTTATTCTTTGAATAATCTTTGGCTATACACTATAAAGTAATTCACATTCTAACAATTTTGTTGTATTCATGTTAATTGTAGTTTGTCACGTTGGATGTACGGTTGTATTTGTTCTAAGTACACATTCCAAATTCAATCTCTATATCATTGTTGTTGTTCTCTTGATAGTTTTCAAATGGTTGGAAGACTACGAAGATTGATCATTGTCTTATACCAAAGTTTTTTGTTAGCAAAGCTAACAAGTGAGTATTAGTAAATGCATATAGATTTTTGTCTAAGTGGTTTTAGGGGTGAAAATTGGTTATTTATTTTGTGTTTTTTTAAAATTAAATTTGTTATTTGGTCATTTTTATTGTTTATGATCACCTATATTACATAAAATATGTTTTTTATCATAATATTTGACAAAGTTCACACATTTCAGTGTTAATTTTATGTTTCATATTTAATATTCACCTACCTATCTAAAAACATGTTTTATTCAATCCAAAACAATCAGGGATAATTTTAGGGGCGAATTTTAGCCCAGTGGGCTATTTTTCCATGTTTTTCTCCCAAAAAACATTCGCCATTTTGCATTTTTTGAAGCCCTCTTTCACCCAATTTTGATGGGGTAAAATTTTTTCACCCTAAAAATTGCCAAAATATTAAATAAACGATATAAAATCCTTAGAAATTAAAATATTTTTTTAAAAATATCGCCAACCATTTTATAGTTGGCATTTTAAGAATTGGTAATATTCGCCAACATTTATACACTTTTAAATAAGTATGATTCCTTAAAATCATCCCTGAAAACAATCGCCTAGAATACTATACTTACGTATAATATTAAAATCCTTAAATAATACCATGATTAAAAATAATGAAGTGATTTTGTTCTATTTGTGAATAAACTAGAATTTCCAACTTAAACCTGAACAAAACCCAAGAATCCTGAATTCATTTCGAATTGCATAAACAACCAATAAAAATCCATTTCCATAGAAAATCCATGTTGGCAAGATGAATAGTACATAGGTCTACCTTTTATGGATCACAATATCAATTATGTCAAGAGAGTTTACCATTTCTATCAAAGTAGTGGTTCTCGATGCATCAAATTTTCATAAGGGATCTTGCTCGTCATAAAGGCTTGTAATGATATTAAAATTACTAACAATAATTAATTAACTATGTGAAGGTAGTGAATCTTGATGCAATAACCCTTCGAACCCATAATGCTTCTCATAAAGGCTTATAATGGTATTGAAATCACCAACAATAATCAATCGATCTTGTGATAAGTTGGCTATATTTGATAAGTAATTGTGAGTTAACTCATTTATTTTGAAAGGTTGGCTCAAGCATCATCGTTTATTAATTGGAACTTAATATTATTTATTTAAGAAGAATGTCACTTATTAGGTATTTTCTAGGCATTGTATTCCTCGAAATATTTTTGATACTGCTCTTAGAAAGAACTAAATGTTCTAAATGTTCTTTTTCAGTTGAGGGATGCGACCATAAGGTTATATGAGAATGCCATTGCCAAATTCAAAAACAATGAGAGATAGTCGCACGATAAAATGAGAATATCATTTCCAAATTCAAAAGCAATGAGAGATAGTCGCAGGATATTTGTTATTCACCTGAATGGCACCTCTCCGTCCGAGTGCCGACATCCCTAATGTTGGCACACAAAATGACATCTATGGATTGAGGGTTGCCCAAAACACTATAGATGGGCTTATTATGAACTACATTCATCATCCATCCAGCTGGTTATTTTTACCCTTTAGCTATGTCAAGTCATATACGCGACTCTCTATATATGCAACTTGCGTGTTGTACGCGAGTATCGGTTGTTGCATGTCGTGTATGGATGTATACGCGAGTTACCCTCATAGAAACTCGCAGGTCATACGCGAGTTTCCAGTATTGATACCCGCGTATATCTACCTTTGACATTAAAAATAAAAACACGCGATTACTTGAGATTAGTTAAGCATTTAACTTTAATCTCCTTAACTGTCTCAACCTCCTCAACCTTCGAAACTGCCTTATTTCACCAAGTATAAATACAGGCCTTGGGGAGGGTGTTATGGAGATACACTTGGAGAGAAAAGTTATGCTGGTGGAGTTTATACAAAAGTCTTTGGAGCAGTAGAACTCAGAATCCTTTGGCTGCAGAGGAGTCCTTGTCTCAGGCGTTGGGTTGTAATCTAAACTCTTTCCATTATTGTTAATAAAAAGAATCCTTCTTCTATATGTGTCTTGAATGTATTTCATGCATTGTGGTTTGATAAATGTTTATGTTTCAGTATTCTGTATACGATTTATCTAACCTATTTATATATATGAATCATCTTGTATTTGGAAGATTGACTCTTGACAGGTGAAGGAGAAAGCATCCTTGAAGGCTTTGGAGAAGAAGCAGAGCGGAAGAGGACAAGCTAGGATCAATTGTCGTGTATCGGGTGAGTCTTTCCTATGCTCCTATTTCCTTTACTGCACTTTAGAGTCGATTTCCTGCAAGTTTCTTGAGTATGTTGGTAACCCCATACCTTTGGTTATAAGGTGTTTATTCTTGTACAACAGAACTGGCGACTCCACTGGGGAGCCCAGATTGCTGTAGCTGTTTCTGTCACCCCTGACCAGTCTTTGCTTTGAAATTGGTGTGTGGTCATTAGAGGAAATTTGGGGTCTAAAATGGGCCTTATAAGAAAACGTGCCAAAATAAGTTTTTGTGAGTTGGAATTCAAGAACCAATAGAATTTCAATAAAATAAGTCAACCATAATGGTTGAATTAACATATTTGTCATTAAAAAAAACTACTTTTTGTGTTCGTATTTTCGACATATCTCCCTGTGTTTTTACTCAAATTTCGATCGGGAGAGCTCGTTGGATGCGGAATTTGATTCCGCATCCAATGAGTACCCACACTGCATACTTTTGACGGACACTGCTACCCCAAAAACAAGAAATACCTGAAAAAAACGTGATGATGACATCACGTTTTTCCAGGTATTTCTTGTTTTTGGGGTAGCGGGGTCCGTCAAAAGTATGCAATGACATCACGTTTTTCCAGGTATTTCTTGTTTTTGGGGTAGCGGGGTCCGTCAAAAGTATGCAGTGTGGGTACTCATTGGATGCAGAATCAAATTTCGCATCCAACGAGCTCTCCCGATTGAAATTTGAGTAAAAACACAGGGAGATATGTCGAAAATACGAACACAAAAAGTAGTTTTTTTCTTTCTTCCTCCAAAATTAATCAATATTATTTTATTATTTTAACTATTATTTTATTATTTTAACTCTTATTTTATTATATTCCTTAGGAGGCCCATTTTTATCCTAGTTCATACTTGTCACAGTGTTTGAAAGTCTTGTGGATTTTTCTTAGTTTTTGAGAAAAATTTTGTACCTGTACGCGGGTTGCTCTTCTGCACAGTCACGTACAGAGGCCTGCATACGCGGGTTGCTCATTTGGATAGTCATGTACCATACACGAGTTTCCCTTATATACAGTCGCGTATAAGCCTAGAAATAGGGATTTTTTAGGATTGGGTTTGCTTGTCCCTTTCTTTATATCATTCCTGTTTGTTAGTTGGCTTTCTTTATGAATACTATGTTGTTTGTCTGAAGACCTTTGGTGACCACACTTTGTGCTTTTTCGAAAGCCCTTGGGTTTCTTTTGCTTGGATTATTTTCTGTTTGCATGCTGAAGTAGCCTGGCCTGTTTGGATTATAGGGTGAAGTGTCTCTGTCCAGATCAGTGATGAGGGTCTTGGGCACTGTTTTTCCAGTCTGTCTTTTGGCAATGGTTGGTTTGTCACTTGCCTTTATTAGTTTACAGTGATTTTTGTCATTGTGTGCACCCAAACTAGGGTTCCTAGTCTTCCTTTTTTGGTTGTTTCTTGGTTCTATGAGCCTGTTTACTTCAGTTTGTTGCTTTTATACAGTTGATTAGATTCAAGTTTACTCAAGTATAGTGCATTTTAGGTGCATGGTAGAGTTTGAGCATTTTTAAAAAGTGAAAAGAAAACATTGTCAAGCTTTTGCATTTTGCTTTTGCATAAGTAGTGTTTATTTCAATTTAAAAATATAATCTCAAAGCTACAAAAAACATAGGCTTAGTTTCTTTTATCGTTTGCATTCAGTTCATCAATATATATTTGCAAAAAAGTAAAAGAAGTTTGCTTTAATAGTGGTAATTTGCTTTGAAAAAAACACCTTTACTTTTATTTATTTCTTATCGAGTCAAAAACACCATAAGTATATCACTCCATTTCCTTCTGAGTAAGAAACAACCCTTTAAAATGAACGCATAATTAAAATTTACTAGTAATTTTTGTTTTTAGGGGCCTTTCACCTACTAGCTTAGGCTAGACTTGCGGGATAGGAAGTGTAAACTTCCCACAAGTTATAAAACTCAGACGTAGTGGACCTTTCTTTAGGTAAATCCTTGACTTTATCGATTGTATCTGGGAAGCTCCTCTCAAACGGGAGTTAAGCACGAGGCCGCGTGGAGGCTTGGACAGAGGAGATAACCCTCCAAATCCTTGTCAAAACGTAAATCAGGACTTTTACGCATCTGGAGATTCTATCCTAGACAGAGTTTCGAGCTCAGCTACCCTGCCCATGTGTACGAGTCAGGCTTGCGACTGTCCCCCCAGACTGTTGGTATAGCTAAGGTAGCCTTTAGTCTCTTGAATTTTAGGGTTCATACCTAGGTAAACCGAAAGGCTATTTCTGGTTCACCTTGAACGGGCTTGGAAGGTAACCCTTGTTGAAAGTGTAGGAGGGCGGTTGGATGATTCCTCCGCTTGTGCCTAAGAACCACTTCAAGGACGCCAAGTAATCGTTCATCAGCTTTCTTCAGGAAAGTATATCTTTTACCCTTGTTTGATTGCTTGAGACTTCAGGATTTTTATAATGTATGCTCTGTGGTTTTGCTTGTTTCTAATTGGCCTTAGGGTGTGATTTGTTAAATTTTCAATCGTGGAGGACCAACCTTTTAGAAAGTCAAGAAGGTTGAGAAACCTTCCTCCTCTCGTCACATTGGAGCCTCCACCTCCACCCCAAAGGTGGAGATTGGACACGGACGGTTCATTTGAACCGGTAGGAATAAGTGAAGTTCTTGGTGAACCAGAATTGATAGCTAACCATTTTGATCTTGATACAGTTGAGATAGAAGAATTGCAAACTGATGAGCTTGCAAGAAACTTTAACACCCCCTTGACTGATTTAAATGATCCTGTGATCGTTCATGTTAGACCTTTTGATTCACCTATATTAGGTGTCCCTGTGGGTAGGATCATGTCTTCTGCTGAAGAAAGTTCTTTTTTGTTCACCTCAGCCGTTCCGGTTGAAGGGGTACTACCTCCCCTGGTAAGTGCCCCTAGATCTAGTCTACCTTCTACACCTTTGACTCAAGCGAGCCGGATGGTTCAACCACCGGTTCACTCAAACCTAGTAGGTACTTCTGGTGACATGGTTACTGGGATTCCCAGTATACCTACTATTCCTTCTTCCTTTCCATATACTACCCAGAGTGGTCCGGTAGGATCCTTAGCGTTTGTCCAAGGATTTCCTTGGAATGGGGGGCACATTCCCCCATCTAGTCCATACGTAGGTCCATCACTTTCCTATGTAGGAGTGTAGTTTGGGAACAATACCTCTTATGGGCAAAGTTTCCAAACTTCGATTTCGATTCCGTTTACGAGCTCCCCCTTTTCGTTGTTCAATGGAGGGATTCTAGCTCCTATCTTTCAGACCCCTTCTTCTATGGGGACGGCCCGAACTTCTTATACTGCATCCCCCACAAACAATCCTGTGGCTTACGGATGGAATCCGTTTCAGAGTAATATTCCCACTTCGCAACCGGTGGCTGGGGGCAACCCCACTTTTACCCATGGGCATTCGAGGGCAGGTCCCTCGAATCCCCAGGCTGGCACATTTAGTACCCGGATTCAACCCAAACTTCCATTCTTGGCAACTTTAAATTTTCCAGATTTGTCAAAATTGATGAATGACCCGGTGCGGCATGACCCTTTGTGGCCACCTGTTCCCACCAAATTGCCATCAGATATCCCTAAGTTCGAAGGCAAAGTTGGTGAAGATCCTGGGGCTCATGCAACCATATTTCATTTATGGTGTTCTTCAAACTCGCTGAATGAAGATTCAGTAAGGTTGAGGCTGTTCCAGAGAACCTTAACAGGTATGGTGGCAAAATGGTATATCAAATTGCCTTCTGCTGCTTTCAATAGTTTCTGGGACTTGGCTAGTGCTTTTCTTAGCCACTTTCAGCTTCCAGTTCGATATGATTTCAGAACGGACTTGTTGTCTACTTTTAGGCAAAACAAGGATACCCACATCTCAGATCATATCCAAGAGTGGAGAAGGCAAAAGAGCCTTATAAAAGCCACTATTCCTCTTGAGTTCCTTTTAGAGTGGTTCCTTAAATCCCTACTGCCATACATATCTAAGGATGTATCCACCTTAGGAGTGACGAATGAAGAAGAAGCCATTCTCAGGGCCGAGCAACTGGATTTGATTTATTCACAATCTGTGATCTTATATGAGATTATCCCTGAGGCACTGAGGCCAACGCATGATGCGGAGAAGCCTAAGCCTGGACCTGATGCCGATGGTGTGGTTGGATCCGTTAACTCTCCCACCGTAGAGTCTTTGGCTAAGAAACTCCACCAGTTGTCTGTCAAGCAGTCTACGGTGGAGGCAGCAAAGGTTGCCCCCTCCCCCCAGAGTGCAAATGTTTTTGCACAAACCTCTCAGAAGGGCAATCAACAGCCCGACGGGAAGAAAAAGAAAGGTAAGAAGGGAGAGGGAAACCAAAACAAGCAAAAGCCTGCGAACAATGCTGATGGGGGGAAAGAAAGAAAAGAAGAAGGTCAAGTTCCTGTGTAAGTTGTGCCACGAGGACCACCTTACTCACCATTGTCCACTTATGGATCAAGCCCAGAAGCTAATTAAAGCTCAACAACCGGTTGTCCTGAAGGATCCCTTTCCCCAAGGACAGAACTATGCTTCAGCTTCTAACGTAGCAGGGGGCACTCAAACTGCCCCTAACCCAAACTATATCAACATGGTTCGATCTTCGACTTTGTTGCAGACAAGGAACAAAAATGATGAGCATGAGACTTCTGAGAAGGGTAAAGCTGTAGGTGAAACTTCTAACCCTCTCACAATAGAGAAACCTGCTGAAACTATGCCAAAGATACCGAAAGGTGTCTTTAAGAAGACCTTGCATAACCCTAATGCTAGGACTGCTTCAAACTACTCCGTGGTTGAATACTTAGCTCAAAATCCGTGTGCAATGTCAGCTTTAGAGGTGTTACAGAGTTGTCCCACTCAGCGGGATGCCCTCTTAGCAGCTTTAGGTAGCATGGACTCTTCGAGTCTCATGGCGAAATTTCATTTATCTAACGTTAAAATTCGCCTGCCTTACCATGTAGCCTTATCAATAGATGTTGTCCCATCAAACACTTTGCTTACTGCTTTCGATGGAAGATTCTTTCGTCTGCATGGTATCCTGCCGGATTTTGAAATTAAGTTGGCGGGCAAAGCAATGTCTATTGAAGTAGAAGTGATTGATGCTCCTTTGGACTACAATCTGCTTCTGGGAAGGAGCTGGACTTATGCGATGTCCGCTATTGCGTCGGCCATTCTTTGTGTAGTGGTTTTTCCACATGAGGGCAAGTTGGTTACTATTGACCAACTTGATTTTACCCAAAAAGGTCGTTTAGAGTCTAATGAGTCCGCTGTGCCATTGGTTGATCAGGTCAAACCTGCTACACAGAGCTTGGGGGCTGGAATGTACACATCACTAATGGGAACATTTGATCTTCCAGCCCCGGTTAATTATATTGGTTCTACTAGTGTGAGGAAGTCCATCGCTACGGTTGTCGATAGGACTGATCCTTGGGTTCTCCCAACCCCCCATGAACTGGAAGTGCCCCTATCGGCAGTGGAGGTTGCTTATCAAGCTTTCACTCAAGCCACTGCTGATCCCATTCCAGATCCTCTAACAGTCTTAGAAGATCTGGAAGAATTTTTTTTGCCCGTATGGGCGGAAAAATCTTTGCATTCTACAGATTGTTTAGACATGGTTTTACCTTCCGATGAATCTATTCTGGAAGCCATGAGTGGACGAGATAAGATTTGTGAGGATCTTCATCATCGATCCTATTTTCTTCCAAAACTAAGCAGAATAGAAAACCAAGAGTTTCGTTTGAGACTGTCAGAAGATGTTGATATACCTATTAATCCCTTGCCTAGGGAAGGAATGTTTTCCAAGGGGAATATGGAAAATATCTCCGCTACTATACCTATTAACATCTCTGTGAACCCTGATGTCATGGAAAACATATATATAGGTGCAAACTGCTCTCTTGAAGAGATTGCCATCTATACTGCCCTTTTTAAGGAATTTCGCGATGTCTTTGCCTGGTCATATGAGGAGATGCCAGGCATAGATCCATCGATTGTTGAACATGAAATCCAAACATATCTTGATTCCAAGCCAGTTCGACAAAAGTTAAGACCTGTTAACCCGCGCAAAGCGGTGGCTGTGAAGGCAGAAGTTGAAAAGCTGTTGAGGGCTGGTTTTATCTATCCCATATCTTTGATTGAATGGGTTTCTAACCCTGTTCCTATTGATAAGAAGCAAGGGACTATTCATGTTTGTACAGATTTTAGAGATCTTAATAAATCCTGTCCTAAGGACAACTATCCCACACCATTTATAGACCAAATCATAGATGCTTGTGCGGGAAGTGAGGTGTTTTTGTTTATGGATGGTTTCTCTAGATACAATAAAATTCAAATAAAATCGGAAGACCAACATAAAACTGCTTTCATTTTTCCTTGAGGTACCTTCGCGTACAAGAAAATGCCCTTTGGATTGAAAAATGTTGGGGCAACCTTTCAATGGGCTATGAATTTTTCTTTTCATGACATTAAAGCCATTGTCGAACCATACATTGATGATCTTCCTGCACATTCTCGTAAGAGGATTCAACATCCAGATCATTTACGGTTGATATTTGAAAGATGCAGATATTATAAAATTCGCTTGAATCCCCACAAGTGTGTATTCTGTGTCGAGTCAGGAAGATTACTCGGATTCATTGTCTCTAGTAGAGGCATCCAGGTGGATCCTTTGAAAGTTGAGGCCATTGTAAATCTGCCTCCTCCTCATTCTCTCAGGCAACTTCAAAGCATGCAAGGAAAGTCGAACTTTCTTCGACGTTTTATTGTTAACTATGCCAAGATCACGAAAGGTTTCATGCGCTTGCATAAACAGGACACCCCATTTGTATGGGATGAAACCGCAAAACTTGCGTTCGAGGCATTGAAAAAAGCTTTGCTGTCGGCACCCTTATTACGTCCACCAGATTATTCTAGGGATTTTATATTATATCTGGCCACGTCGGAGTCGACCATTGGGGTAGTACTAGTCCAGGAGGACGATAAGCTTGTGGAGCATGTCGTTTATTATCTTAGCCGTGCTTTGGCCGGACCTGAACTTAGATACTCCCACGTTGAGAAATTAGCCTTAGCAGCTGTTTATGCTGTGCAGAGGTTACGTCACTACATTTTACTTAGGACCACCACAGTAGTGGCGGATGTGAATCCGTTCCAATATGTTTTATCCCAACGGATTGTTGGGGGGAAATTTAACAAATGGATAGTCATTCTCCAAGATTTTGACTTGAATTTCCAGTCCGCTAAGTCTAAGAAGTCCTTAGTTTTTGCTAAACTTATAGCATAATTTCCTACTGAAGAAAATGTAGCTGTTGAAAATGACTCATTCCCAGATCAACACATCTTCCTGATATCCTCCTCTGATCCTTGGTACTGAGATATTCTTATATATCTCCAGACTTTGAAGTATCCTGCAACTTCCTCAAGGGAGGAACGACGTAAATTACGCCTTCATGCCAAGAACTACCTCATTATAGGAGATACATTACATCGACGAGGGGTAGATTCTGTTTTACGTCGTTGCCTTACCCACAAGGAAGTCGAGATTGTCCTAAATGATTCCCATAGTGGAGCATGTGGGGGTCATTTATCTGGGTTAGCAATGGCTCAGAAGATATTGCGTGCCAGTTATTTCTGGCCCATGATTTTTAAAGATTGTGTGGAAGCAGTGAAACGCTGTCATCCATGTCAGCTTTACACCAGGAAGATGCGGTCACATCCTGCTCCATTATTTCCTGTTGTCTCGGTAGGCCCCTTTATGAAATGGGGGATTGATTACGTGACATGCAACCCAGCCTCGGTTGGGGGGCATAAATACATCATTATCGTTGTTGACTATTTTACAAAATGGGCGGAGGCAATGCCTACTTTCAAATTCGACGGGGAAACAACAGCTTTCTTTGTATTCAATCAGATTATTGCACGGTTTGGTACACCCAAAGTGATTGTCATTGACCATGGCAGTCATTTTCAAAATAATATGATGACGGAACTAACTACCATGCTCGGATTTAGACAAGAACATTCTTCTCCCTACTATCCGCAAGCAAACGGTCAGGTTGAGGCTATCAACAAGACTTTAAAAACTATCCTTAAACGTACAATTGATGTAGCCCGATCTAATTGGCACATCATGTTATATCCTGCTCTT
Organism: Pseudotsuga menziesii; assembly: GCA_001517045.1. Classification (NCBI taxonomy): domain Eukaryota; kingdom Viridiplantae; phylum Streptophyta; class Pinopsida; order Pinales; family Pinaceae; genus Pseudotsuga; species Pseudotsuga menziesii. The sequence goes on along the minus strand of LPNX010079048.1, from coordinate 14,480 downwards.
TGGGCCTACCAAACTAATGTAAAGACTGCTATGGGTTTTTCCCCTTTCCAATTAGTTCATGGAGTGGAAGCAGTTACTCCGATTGAGTGTGAAATCCCGTCTCTAAAGATATCCGTTCATGTGTTACCTGATATGACTGAGCTTGAGGAACGTCTGGTACATTTAGAACACCTTGATGAACAGCGTAGAGATGCGTTGATTGCTAATCAGGCTCATAAAAATAGGGTCAAAACTCAGTATGATAAATCGGTCAAACCTAGGGTTTTCTCTGAAGGGGAACTTGTCTTGCTTTGGAACCAAGATAAAGAACCTCTGGGAACAGGAAAATTAAAGGCTATGTGGTTAGGACCTTATGTCGTGTCGAAATTATTGAGTAAGGGTGCATGTGAGTTAATCGATTTTGATGGGAATAAGCTGCCTGAGCCTAGAAATGGGCTCTACCTAAAAAAGTACTATGCTTAGGCTTAACACTTTTTCTTGTATTTTATTGTATGTATTTTTATGTACATTAGGTTGTCAGTTTTGTTTCTTATACTATATGTTGGTTGTCGCAGATGTCTTCTGAATGGTATATAGGATTCGCTGATGGCGCCAGCCGTCACACTTGTAACCTAGCTTCGGCAGCATGGGTTATTTATTCTCCCTCAGGACAGCTTGTTGCCGTGGGAGGCGCTTGTCTAGGTCCTGCTTCTAATAATGTTGCTGGCTATAGGGCTGTAATTGAGCTCCTATGGGATGCTTTGTCACGTGGCATCACCCAGCTTGAGGTTCGTTTGGACTCTCAGTTGGTGGTCTCCCAGCTCAATCGAGCTTATCAGGTACGAAATCCTATTTTATTACGTCAGTTCATGCAAATTCGTTTATTGGAAAGACATTTTGAGGTTATTACTTTCAATCATATTCCACGAAACCAAAATTCATTGACTGATGCATATGCTAATTACATTTTGGATTGGCATCTCACACACATTTTATAAAAATATTCAGCAGACATATAAAAAACATTTGTAAATACACTGACAACAAACATCAATATATATATATATATATATATATGTGTAAAATATCTGTCTGTAGATAGGTCAAGTTTGATCCTTAGATCCCGTCATATACAAAATGTACAAAAATGTGGATCATAGTCCATCAAAATGCCCTAGTTCTAAGTTGGACCGCCCTGGTCACTAGGACCACCTTGGTCCCCATGATCTCTATGCACTCTGGCTTCCTTAGCCTCCTCGGCTTTGACAGCCTCCACCACCTCTATATATACGAGCACTTCTCTAACCACTCGTCTGAAAAGACGTAGCCAAACCGGTGGAACCCCAACTACAAACTCCTACATGGCAGTCGGGATATGCTCTATCCGTAAGGTCGGTACTCGTTGGGTAAGCCTGGCCAGCTTCCCCTCTAGTACCCTGATCAATCCTAGATCCTCGCCTACAACAGGACGAACGAACATGCGAGGGTGCCCTTCAGGGCAGACCGGTCCAATATCTGCATTTTGATACATGAATAGGATTAAGACTTGTACATATGTATATATCTATCATTTGAAAAATCCATAGAAATTTGAAAATGATAAAAATTTAAAAATTACTTACCTAGCTCTCCCCATGCTCCTCCTGGAGGGAGGATAAGGTCGAGGTCACCTCGAAAGTCCATCCCGGCATATGGAAACCGCTCCAATGCCTGTAGCTGTCGTTCCCACCAGGTATAAAAATCATCATCATAGACACTGTGTACCGAGTCTCCTCCTCCTTGACGGAGGAATATGTCTCCCCACCTGCTCAGCCTCGGCTGACATGGAGATATGATCGGTAGAGGTATGGCAGGGCTCAATGCTGGTACTCTCGAAGAAGAAGAAGGCCACTAATATGCTTGCATAGCCAAAAAAATTATGTCTTCCTCTCTTACAATTGGATAGTTTCCTCTTCATGATAGGGACAACTCTCGAGCACCAATCATAGAGAGCACCGCGAGAACAGTCAACTTCCAGCCTCATTTGGTTCCTTGTGGCCAAATGTAAAGAGGAGGATCCTGATATCCTCACGATGGTGCTAGCAAGTACCTGAAGAGTAAAGTCTTGGATATGTACAACTGGAACGCAGGTTCCTCTCTTTTCAGTACTCGGTGTGCAGAATACATCTATATAGTTTTGGACACTTAAGGGATTCCCGCCCCTGCCAGTGCCCTCTAAGTTCACCGGTGCCCCTCGTTGTGATAGACCGGTTATGAAATATATGTCTTCGGTGGTAATATCCAAGGTTTCACCCTGTAGGTTGAACATCCCCAACTCATGATCCCAATAATTGACCATGAACTCAAGTATGTGGACATTGGCCCACATGGGTGATGTACAAAAAGAATTTTAGCAGCTCGCTTGTGCATAATGCATGTATAGTGGGCGCACTTTGGAGCGCCGCTTGGTCCATTATTTCGTGCTCCCTTTCCCTCCATTCCAGAACCATCTTTTACCTAGCAAAAACAAGTAATTTGATTCAGTTATGCCATACCAAAATTCAAAATTTTTTGTCTATTTTAAGCCTTTTATCCTTTGCGCAGCATACGCGACTGTCTAATTAGACAAGTCGCATACTGTACGCGATTGTCTAGTTAGGCAACTCGCGTACAGAATGCGTATACGCGAGTCTGTACACTAGCAACCCGCATATGCACTGTGCTATAGTTCAGGATGCTTTTAAATATGGAATTTAGACTCAAACTTAATAATTGCTTGGATCAAAATGAAGAGCTCAGGGTGTAGGCTTACCTGCAACTTGCGGATTTCGATTTCGTCGGTTCAATTGTCCATAATGATCAATCAAAGGTAGAAGGCCAAACTTGCTTTTTATGGCTCAAAAGTTCAAATGGTGAGTTTGTTTTGATTTTTCAACTATTTATAGAAATTATATTTCTTTAAGTGGTCTTTTTCTATAGTTTGAAAATCCAATCGACTAATACCATATTTCTTTATGCTTTGGAACAGGTTTGTCACTTTTACAAAGTGTTGTTGCTCCAATAGGGTGGTTTTGTCATTTCCAATACATTTTGGCATCTTTATTCATTCCACATTAACCTTAGCATTCACATTTTGCCACGGACTATGGTATTCTAAGCCACTAGTCCCCTGTTTTTACCATTGTTCTTCTGTGGATAGGACCCTTTTTCATGAGTATTCTTCTTATATGCCTATGTCGTCTTTTGGTACTCATGCTGCAACTGTTTCAGGTTCCGGGGTATCATCTTAGCTATTTTTCACGCCAATTAGAGCTTCTTTTTTAATCTCTTTTTACAAGCTATCCATTTTTAGGACTCCCCGCCCTTATGGAGTTTCTTTAGGCTCAGGTCTGACTCCTTCAAAATAGACTTGACTGCCGAGTTAACTCATCTGTTCAAGCTCGTTAAGAATATGTGAGCGGGCACCCACATTGGTGGTAGGTTATCTCTTTCTCGGACCATGCGGAATAATACGAGAAATGATCGCTCTCTTTTATTTTGAATTGAGAAGAGTATTCTCAGGTATAGGTTTATCACTTTTCTGGACCTAAGGTACTAAATTTATGAAAAAGGAACACCTGGTTTGAGCTTAGTTTTCTCTTTTTTGTGCTCTCGACCTAAACATGAAAAAGATTCCGAGTGTACTTTGTGTCTTTGTCATGCTCGTTAAACATTTAAGAACAAAGCAACGAGTTTATTGTTGTAAGCCCCATTTCTTGTAACCAAATGGATCTTTCCGAGTGATCTTGCTTTCCTTCACACTCATAAAACTCAAGCTATTTTATGCTGTTTTGGAAGGAGCGTTGGGTAGGTGGTACGAAAAAGGTTTACCTTTTCTTCCACGAAAGTTAAGAGAGTTCTTCTGTGGTATGTTTTATACTTTTTCAGCCTCAGGAGACTAAATTGAACGAAAAAGGACCCCCCTGGAGTCTTCTTCGGAGTTTTTAGACTCTCTAAATGTGAAAACACCAACTGAGCATGTACTAGTTCGGGCTCATTAAATCCACGAATCAGTGACACTATCAAGCATTATTTTCCCATCTCTTTAAGCTTGTTAAAAAATGAAGAGGGAACCGAGTTAACTTTCCTGGACTCGTTAAAATTTAACAGGGAAGGTAAGGAAGAAGTTTTCTCTTGTTTTCAGTAGTGGCAGCATGTCATCCTTGAACATAGCACTCTTTTTTTTCTGATATCCATGTTTCAGTGTTCACTTTTGTCCAACTATTACTTTGAGTTTCTTACTCCTCCTCTTTTCCGTTATACCTGGGGAATCTGATCATGTCTCCTACATGACAGATAGGTCTAGTTGTTCTATCTATAAGTTCATCGCTGCCTTGGGTCATCTCTGTGTTGTGCTCATTGTTCAAGGACTCTACCCAATGTCTGATCTATAGCCTGATCCCATCATTGTGATATCTGTTATCTATTGTGTCTCCCTTCTTTTTCCCAATTCCTAGTCACTCTTGTGATCCGTTGGAGGATCTGTTGCCTTCCTTATCACAACATGGTTTCGTTTCAGTACTTCCTAATGACGAAGACGTAGAGTTTTGACAATCGTACCTCAGGATTCACTTTCATCATTGGTGAATTCCATTGCTTCAGTTGTCGATTATCACCTATTGATTAACAAACTGTTGAATCCTTTCCATGTTCGACTTTAGCTTACCTTTATTCACATGGCTTGGATTGTACTGGTTCCTTGGGATCCTTTATGAAGACCTTAGTTCCTCACCTATGGACTAAGTTGCGCAAGATTATGTTCTATTCATCTATACAGCTTCCATATCTTTGAAGACTCATCATTATTGTATATTGTGGCTTCGATCCACCTTTGTAACATACGTGGTTTCATACCCGTATCATATGATGTACTCAAATATTGTAAAGGAGCTAGTGTTCCAGTAAATTGAACATAGCATCCTTAGATGTAACTTTGTATATGACATTACTATGTATTTGTTTCAAGTACTCTCTCTGCTCCATTGGATTTATGAGTTCTCCAAAGATAAAGATTATAATGTATTTTGGCCATCGTTTCCCTCTAACGTCACACATTAGGGGGCATCTGTTATTCACCTGAATGGCACCTCTCCATCCGAGTGCCGACATCCCTCATGTTGGCACACAAAAGGACATCTATGGATTGAGGGTTGCCCAAAACACTATAGATGGGCTTATTATGAACTACATTCATCATCCATCCAGCTAGTTATTTTTACCCTTCAGCTATGTCAAGTCATATACGCGACTCTCTATATATGCAACTCGCGTGTTGTACGCGAGTATCGGTTGTTGCATGTCGCGTATAGATGTATACACGAGTTACCCTCATAGAAACTCATGGGTCATACGTGAGTTTCCAGTATTGATACCCGCGTATATCTACCTTTGACATTAAAAATAAAAACACATGATTACTTGAGATTAGTTAAGCATTTAACCTTAATCTCCTTAACTGTCTCAACCTCCTCAACCTTCGAAACTGCCTTATTTCACCAAGTATAAATACAAGCCTTGGGGAGGGTGTTATGGAGATACACTTGGAGAGCAAAGTTATGCTGGTGGAGTTTATACAGAAGTCTTTGGAGCAGTAGAACTCAAAATCCTTTAGCTACAGAGGAGTCCTTGTCTCAGGCGTTGGGTTGTAATCTGAACTCTTTCCATTATTGTTAATAAAGAGAATCCTTCTTCCATATGTGTCTTGAATGTATTTCATGCATTGTGGTTTGATAATTGTTTATGTTTCAGTATTCTGTATACGATTTATCTAACATGTTTATATATATGAATCATCTTGTATTTGGAAGATTGACTCTTGACAGGTGAGGGAGAAAGCATCCCTGAAGGCTTTGGAGAAGAAGCAGAGTGGAAGAGGACAAGCTAGGATCAACCGTCGTGTATTGGGTGAGTCTTTCCTATCCTCCTATTTCCTTTACTGCACTTTATATTCGATTGCCTACAAGTTTCTTGAGTATGTTCGTAACCCCAGACTTTAGAGTCGATTTCCTGTACAACAATATTGACTAGTCACGGGTGCCCCTTCTCTCCTACCATTTTCAACATATACTTTGATAATTTAGAAGGTTTCTTAGAAGAAGAAGGAAGCACTGGCAAGTGTTTAGCAGGAAAAATCATCAGGCTTCTTCTCTATGCTGATGATATTTTTCTTATGGCAGGATGCCCCTATGATATTGAGAAGCAATTAAGAATTCTCTAGGATTTTTGCTTCAATATGGGCATGAACATTAACACCGACAAAAAAAAAGTCATGATTATCAAATCTAATAAGGTTACTTATGACAATTTTGTATATGACAATAGAAAATTGTTGGAAGTAACTTCGTATAAATATCTGGGAATTGACTTCCATCACAAATTCAATTGGAACTATAGCATCAAAAAGAGGATTAATGGAGGGTGTAGAGCCTACTTCGGTGTGGATAACAATTGTAAATCAACAAACTTGTGATGTGGGACAAAAATAAATTATTGTTTAAAGCACTAATCACTCATGTTATCTTATATGGTTGTGAATCTTGGGGATATAGTATTTCCAAATAATCATGGGGAATAACTGAGCAAAACCAAAAGTTGTTTATTATTTATAATCTCAAAATTAAGAGAAAGACACCCTATCCTATTCTCCTCCTAGAAGTGGGGCTCTCCCCTATTGAAAGCATGGCTATGATCATATATATAATGTACTAGCACAAATTAAACAATACATGAGATCAATGACTTCCCAAAAATGCTCTTAACTCCAACCAAAACTACCTACGCCTCAAGCATGAGTGGCTAAAGATGCCACAACTTGGTTAAATTATTAGGGGGGTGACAAAACTGCCACTTAGAAAAATATCAATAATAGTAAAAATATTATTACTTCTATGTTCAAAGAGAAAATGTGGTGTAAGGAATATTTATAGATTAAAATAAAATTACGATATTATAAAGAGATCATTAACCCTAATCTTGAGGATCAAAATTATCTTTCTATCTTAATGAGCTCAAAGAAAAAAATTAATATTGTCAAGATTAGAATGAACTCTCATGAACTTCATAGTGAAACTGGATGTTGGACTACCCCTGCAATGCCATGAGCCGAAAGGACTTTCCACCTTTGCGAGTCTAAGAGTGTTGAAGATGAGAATCAATTTCTCTTGGAATTCCCTGTCTACACCCACATTAGATAGCAGTTCCATAATGTTTTCTCCAACGATGACTTCTCCACCTGTCTAACTCAACAAAACTATGGAGAGTTAGGGACACTCTGTCACAACCATAATCACTTCGCCAAATCAGCGTGCTCGTGTGGTGTGTGGGACTTCCCGGGAACGACTTGAGGGCGAGGCCAACTCAAGCGTGCACCGATAGACTACGCCTAACTTGCGGAAGTCATTTTCCCCAAACTTGTCTTTTTTCTTGTTTACTTATTAACACGTTCCTTCAAAATTTACTTAGCCAAATTACATGTACAACACACCTCAAGTAAATTTGAACACAAGTTTGAAAGGTGGGGTTTCCAAACCGGCCAAACCCTTGTAACTTTGTATAACTTATAATTTTGCAATGGTGGATTTTCCACAAACTGACAGAGCTCCTGGTGGGGGCTCAACTTGCTAAAACCACACCAAACACAAGATTTGAATAAGAAACGAGTTGGCCCCTCTGTGGGCATCCAACTCTTACAACTATCGACTACTGCACCCCTGGTAGTTGTCGTCAAATTGTCCTGGGTTCACTCTCTAAGAGCGCTAGTGTTTACTAAGACCAGTGCTTCCACAAGACTGATTTCTAGCCTTAGAAATCCTGTTGTGGAGTGCATCTACCTTGCGGCTGCGAGCTTGGAGTGCCTCCTGAGTTTTCTAGCCAAGTGCACTTGCTTCCTTCCTCCCAATAATGCCTCTTCCCACAATGCCTTCATGTTTTATACCTTGTCACTTCAGCAAGTGCGCACTTTCTTAGGGTGCACGCCAAGCATTCGAGTCGACGTCAATTGTTTGGTTTTCGCACTCATTGACCATGGTACTGAGTGCTCTATTCCATAGTCTCTTTAGTCCAATGTCCCCACATCTTCGCGCATGTGCGCTCCTTTCTTGTCCACTTTTGTAGTCGTCATGTTCCATGGGGGCACATCTTCCATGGTATGGGAGGGTTCTTGGTCAACCATTCCCCCAACCCTTGCGTCGTATGTTATCCCGTCAGTCCACTTAAACATTTGTTCACTGATGTGTCTAGTCATGTCAAATCCAATGTTGTCTGCGCTTCTGGTCCAATGGCAAGTGTGGGTGTTCATGGTGGGAGTGTGACCAGTCATGGTCCACACACCCCACTTAGCACACTTGGACGTTCCTACGTTTTGGGAACGGCGCTACTTTCAATGCCACTTGTTGGTTGTCTTTGTCCATTTGGACACCCAAGCCATCCTCTTTGGCAGGAGTGTCTGACTTAGGCCTGGAATTTCAAATTTTTACTCCCTGTCAAATACAATTTTATGACGGTTTTGTATTTCTTATGCCTTTCACATTACGGTTTTCTCATATTTATGAGTGTCATTTTTTTTCATACCTTTTAATTTATGTTTTCTTCGTTAAATTTTTTTATGTTTTTTAATTGAATTTTCCCCTCCCAAATATTTTTCACTCAATTGTATCAATATAAATTTTTTATTTTCTATATTTTAATTATACTTTTTTTGAAAAATATAATCAAAACCAAATATAAAAATATTCTAAGAAAATATTAATTTTATAATTAAAATTTACATTATAAAAACCATTAACAATATTAATAAAAAAATTATATATAATTTTTTTTTGAATAAATCATGATTCACTACTGATAAACAACCTTTAAATCGTATCCAAACTCTTTCAAAACTTTCAAAAGATGGGTGTATTTTCCAGCATTAACAAAGGAAAAAAAAAGTGGTAAGTGTGCATATAGAAATATGCATATTCTTAAAAAAATTTAGCTTGAGTTAATAGAGTATGACAGAAAAGACTAACTCAGAAAAATATAGGAGTGAAAAAAAACTTAACACACAGTTGTCTGAAAAAAAAAGAGAACCTTTGAATTAGAGCATTTTAACAAAATATGCTGAAAAAAAAGACATACCTTGCTTTGAGTGAGCAGATCCAACTGCTCCTACGTCTTCCAAATGCCTCTCTAATATATCTCATAGAAATCCCAAATGTTCAAAACCTTGATACCGGGTTTCCAAATGAATGTTTAGAAGGGCCATGGACTGAGAGCAAGCTTGAATCCAGCCTTAGTGGAGTTGGTGTGTTGTGAAGGGAATTACTACTGGTGTGCATTACAATATTCAAACTTAAAACCAACCCGCTACCCAAACAGTAACGGAAAGGACCATCATTGGCTACCAAAACAACAATGGAAAGGACTAATAGTTATGGTATATATGTATACACCAAACAACGATGGAAAGGATGGTATATATGTATGTATATAGAAGATGATAAAGTGGGAATAGGCTTGCCAATGTTATGTTTAATAATTAGTATAGGCTACATTTTCAAACCAGTTTTAAAATTTATGAAAGGAGATCTAAATGTGTAGAAGTCAAATCTACGGTCTCATTTTTTTCATGCCTATCATAATTGACATTTCAATTTTTTTATTAGCTGTCAAATATGTTTTAATAAGTAAAATATGTCCTACAAGCCGTCAAATTCTAGGCCTGACTCTGACTCCTTGGGCGTGAAGGTCGAGTGCCTTGGGATGCATGTCCCGATGACTATAACAACCTCCCCCACTCCAAGTGCTTGTCGTTCCCGATAAGGTGTCTAAAGAGCCCATGCCTCCAAACCATGTTGTTTCTAACCGTACCAGTCTTGTGTTTTCCAAGTCCCCACTTCCTGTGTGTCACTCTACTAGTTCACCAACTTCGGTTCCCTTCAACGTTTGTGATGTTCGATTAATTAGTCTGGGCACTGAGTTTCCATTGGTCTCTGTTTCTTAGTCATGTTCGCATGAGTTTCACGTTTGGTGATTCAACGTTGTTTGAATGAACCATCCATCATTTTTGGATTTTTTTTATTTGTGCTCCTCCGTGAAGCACCTGTGGCATTCCTACCTGTGCCAAGGGTAGGAACTGTGTCAATAAAGCATCTATTCGAAAGAGGAAGGGAGATGGTACTCCCGACCATCACCTAAGTGTTTCTCTGCTCTTCGTTGGTTTTCTACTTTACGGCTTAAGTAAAGAAGTAGAGGCACGTTACTCCCAACAATTCCATTCCCATCGTCAAACGATCTCTCCGCTTCTGTGTCATCTAGTCACATGTTTGTTGCATGTAAAGTGTTCCCTTCCTAGACTAGCGTTGCGGCTAACTCAACCACCTTGTTCCACTATCGTTCTTTTGCGTCCTTGCAGAACTTAGTGAGTTTTTTAAAACTCGGTACAACCATATCCATGACCTTTTCTATGGACGTCAGTCGTTTCTCTAATAAGCCAACCGAGTCCTTGGTAGCTAGTCACTCTTCAAGCCAAGTGACCTCTTTTCTGCCAACGCATTCCTTGCCTTGTTCTCTATTGAGTTCCGGGTGAATTATTGTTGACTTTGTTGGAGTAGAAGTGGTCATTGTCGTGACCTTCATTCCTTCTCACAGTAGGAATATAGATAAGATATTCTCTCTCAAGAAATGACAAACAATCAAGATGGGGCATAGGAGTTTCCTTCTTTGTTTCAAGAACTCTTGCCCAAGCAAAACATCGAAGTCATCTAGAGGAATGATTGTGAAATCAGTCATGCCTACCCACTCCCCCAACTTTAACGAAACTTGGCGAGCTACGCCCACCTCTCTTTCCATCTCCGAATTTACTACCTTGAACATGTTCTTCCTCGGTTCAACCTTTAAATTAAAATTCTTTGCCGCTTCCTCTTTGACAAAGTTATGAGTGGCCCCACTATCAACTAGCACCTATTGTTTGTTAAGATCTGCTGAAACATACCTCAACTTGGTGAAGTCAGTTTCTGTCGTAACTTTCGGTTCTTCCAAAACCGCGTTAAGCACCTACAAAACACCCACTGAAGGATTCTCTTGCTCCACTGCAAGAAGCTTCTGCAATCACAATGGATATTTTTTGGCACAATTGTCCTTCTCACAAATATAGCAAGAAACTTCTTTCTTGTCATTAGAGGCTTCTATGTTTTTGGACGTCTCGTCGTCACGTTTTCCCCCTTGCTTAGGCTTCCCATCAAATTTCTTCTTGAACTTGCCTTGGCCCTTATTATTTCCCTCTTCCTTGCCTTTAACCTCCTCTTTCCTGTCTCCTCGAACATCAAACAACTTGTCTACGATTATGATGGCTTCGACGAGGGTCTTGACCCCTTGACGACACAAGTCATCTTATGCCCAAATCTGAAGACCCTTCATGAATTGATGTATGCAATATTCGTCGTTCATGTCCTTTATTTCCAACAGAACACTGGTGTAGGATTTGATATATGCCTGGATTTGTCCCATGTGCTTGAGCCTCATGAGTTCCTTACTGGCAATCCAATCTTGGTTCTCGCAATCAAATCGTGCCTTCAAAGCTACCTTCATTTGTTCCCATCTTTCAATCCATTATGTTACCTTATCTTCAGACACATCTTCTCCTAGGTTTCTCCATCAAACTTTTGATGTGCCTGTTAGGGTTAACCTTGACTTGAGATCGAGTCAAAGGTGGTTAGGTCTAGCACATGCTTTGGGCACATGGTTTGTTGTAGCCCATGGTATTGTCCCATGGTATTGCATGTGTTAACCTTGACTCGGGATTGAGTCAAAGGTGGTTAGGTCTAGCACATGGTTTGGGCACATGGTTCGTTGTAGCCCATGGTATTGTCCCATGGTATTGCATGTGATTAAGCCTTTATAAGGCTTGAGGAGGCTCCATTGTAATTGTATTGGATGTGGGCATTGTATTGTGCTGGAAGAGAGACTGTGAGAGCGTGAAGAGGAAGTGCAACGGTTTTGCTGTAGGGCGTATCCCTTCATCTTTCTAGACTGAAATAAAAGGACTGGAAAATTTGTTTGTGGACGTAGCCCATCGTTTGGGTGAACCACGTTATATTTGTGTATCTCTGTAATGTTTAATGTGTTTTTACATCTTGTTTATTGATTTAACTGTATATCTATTATTGCTCTGCGTTCCTATTTTTCTAACAATTGGTATCAGAGCCAAAAGGTCTATTTGATTTGTAAACTCGTAGGAAAGAAGGGTTCCTGGTTTGAGTGAAAGCAATGGAAGAAGAAGGAAAGTTTAGGGTCGATAAATTTAACAGCCAAAACTATCAGTTATGGAAGATGCAAATGGAGGACTATCTGTACCAGAAAGATTTGTACCTGCCGTTGGGCGAAAAAGCAAAACAGCCAGCGGCTATGAAGGATGAAGAATGGGAGATTCTTGACAGAAAGGCACTAGGAACAATACAGCTGTGCCTGGCTTCGTCAGTGGCCTTCAATATTTTGAAAGAAATAACAACAGAGGGTGTGATGAGCGCATTGAGTAAGCTCTACGAAAAACCCTCGGCTTCTAACAAGGTATTTTTAATGAAGCGTTTATTTAATATGAAGATGTTAGAAAGTGGATCTGTTGCTGACCATTTAAATGAGTTTAAGTGACACTTACCAGTCAGTTAAGTTCTGTAAAAGTGAACTTTAATGATGAGGTTAGGGCTCTTCTAATCTTGTGCTCATTGTTAAAAAGCTGGAATAGCTTGGTCATGGCTGTAAGTAACTATGTCCCTAGTTCAAGCACTCTTAAGTTTGATGATGTTGTTAGTGTTATTCTTAGCGAGGAAATGCGAAGGAAAAGCACAGGTGAGACATCAGGTAATGCGTTGACCATGGAGAGCAGAGGGAGACAAAAAGAGAGAGGAAGGAGCCCAGGAAATCGTGGCAAGTCTAAAAAGGGAAGATCCAAGTCCAGATTCATAAAAATAGAATGCTGGAACTGCGGTAAGAAAGGACATCTAAAGAAATACTGCAGAGCACCAAAGAAGAAAGGTGAGAGGCAGCAAGAGACTACCCAGGAAGCAAATGTAGCAGGTGATGTGTTACAAGATGCTTTGATTCTTGCATTAGATAATACTAGTGATTACTGGGTAGTAGATTCAGGGGCTTCATGTCATGCTACAGCCCATAGGAAATTCTTTTATGATTATGTTCAAGGTGATTTTGGGGGGCATGTGTTATTGGGGGATGATGAAGCATGTAAAATTGTTGGAAAGGGTAAGGTACTGATTAAACTAAATAATGGAAATGACTGGTTGCTAAAGGATGTAAGGCACATTCCTGCTATGAAAAGAAATCTGATCTCAACAGGGCAGTTGGGAGATGGCGGCTGTTTGTCTACGTTTGGAGAAACATGGTGGAAGGTCACTAAAGGATCAATGGTAATTGCAAAAGGAAATAGGATAGGTACATTATATTTATGTCCTCATAACACTGATTATTCCATTTCTATAGCTTCCATAGAAACAGGTGCAGCGTTGTGGCATCATAGGCTTAGCCACATGAGTGAGAAGGGGATGCAGATTCTCCACTCAAGGAAACTACTTCCAGATTTGAAGCAGGTAAGTTTGGAATTTTGTGAGAACTATGTTTATGGAAAACAGAAGAGAGTTAGATTTCTCAGGGTTGGGAAACAAAAGAAGAGTGAAAAGTTAGAGCTTGTCCATACAGATGTATGGGGACCAGCTCACGTACAATCTCTTGGTGGCTCTCGTTATTATGTTACTTTTATTGATGATGCAACTAGAAAAACTTGGGTTTATTGCATTAGACAGAAATATGATGTGTTTGATACTTTTAAGAAGTGGAAAGCTTTGGCTGAGAATGAGACAGGAAAAAGGTTGAAATGTCTCATATCTGATAATGGAGGCGAGTATTGCAACAAGGAGTTTGACAGTTACTGTTCACACATTGGGATTCGCAGAGAGAAGACAGTCCCTGGAACACCCCAAGAAAATGATGTGTTAGAAAGGATGAACAGAACAATCATGGATCATGCAAGGTGTATGAGATTGCATGCAGGGTTGCCCTTACAGTTTTGGGCTGATGCTATAAACATTGCTGTTTATTTAATAAACAGAGGACCTTCAAGCGCTTTGGATGGTGGAATTCCAGAGGAGGCATGGACAGGTAAACATGTAAAATACTCATTTATGAGAACTTTTGGTTGTGAAGCATTTGTCCATATTGATAAAGATGATAGAATAAAGCTTGAGGCTAAATCCAAGAAATGTACCTTTATTGGATACGGGGTTGATGATTTTGGTTATCGCTTATGGGATCTTAAAAATCACAAAATCATTAGGAGTAGAGATGTAGTATTCAATGAAAAGGTCATGTACAAAGATCAGTTGCAGGAAAGAAAGAAGCATTAGAGGAAATTTGGGGTCTAAAATGGGCCTTATAAGAAAATGTGCCAAAATAAGTTTTTGTGAGTTGGAATTCAAGAACCAATAGAATTTCAA
>LPNX010079040.1:181195-321601 GCA_001517045.1 Pseudotsuga menziesii | reverse complement strand
CCAAAACACTTAAAACAAAAACCCTAAACCCTAGTTTGACTTGAATTTACTCTTGAGATTGTGTTGGCATGTTTCCCTAGCCTTAGAAACAGTTTCTGGCACAAACAGAAGCCATTTATCAACATAATTAAAAAAAATATTAGAAAGATCATTGTAATATTTTTTTACGAGGTTTGCTTTGACTATTCATCCATCAGCGCGAGGCTATTTCACTAATAATTTTTAATTCTCTTCATTAAAAAAACAAGTTCGGTTGTAGATGACATTTGAATTAGTTATGGTAATAGTAAAAAACACAAGTTATGTTTATAATTGGCATTGGTTGATTTTAGTTTTTTTTAAAGATTATTTGATATATTAAAAAACGATTATTTAATTTAAAACAAATTTTGAATTAAATAAATTTTAAATCTCAATTAATTTTAAATCATATGGAAATAGTTGAAAAAATTAAACAAATTTGAAATCATATTGAAATAATTGAAAAAAATAATTAAAATTATATAACTATAAAAACTTAAATTGATGGAACTAATACAATCCAAAAAGAATTAAAACTACGTAGAAAGAATTCAATAGGCAGTAAAAATAAACTTCAATTTGAAGTATCACACACCCTATGGGTTGTGTCAATTAAGCACCACAAACGCTGTATTTACAAGGTCGTAAGTCCACATCGTGGCTACCCTAAGTTATATAGAGATAGATCCTCGCTAAAGCATTCAGTTCTAACCATCGTGCACTCACAACTAATTAAATATAGTTGCAAGCTATAAAACAATGTAACTTTACTCACGGCCGTAAGACCATTGAGGATGGTCGTCGTGCTTCAAACAATTATTGCATAGGCTTAATGCTAGCATAATTTCATTAACCAAGAAATGAGTGCAGGATAACCAACGCATTGCTTGGGAAAACTCTGAAGTTGTAACCACAATCTATAAAAAAAAATGTAGTATACTCACAGCCATAAGACCATCACAATGGCAGCCGGTTGGTTTAATACAAAACATCATGGTTACAAAAATACAGAGATTACAAAAACGCTAATGGATATTACCTAGTCGAAGTCTGATACTCCCTTTTTATTTAAACAACACACACACACACACATATTAAAGAGCGGCTGTAAGACCATTGTTGATGTCTTCCATAGTAAAATTGAAGTATACCAATGTTAAAAGCAATATGGGAATAAGACCTATCAAGGGTACCCACACCCTGCCAGGGTATAAACTAAAATATTCCATTACATTACAGTGCCAGGGTATGGCTAAAGAGTCGGCACAAACCCAAGAAGGGTTTCATAAAACCACTTATGAATTTAAAACCGAAAAACCACTTATCTTTAAATTGATGAGGCTACCCTTTGAAACCTCACGACCTCTATCTAGAATAACCTGCAACCACAACTTGGTTGGGTAAGCATGGGTCACAACCTTTAAATAAAATGAAAACAAAACATAATTTAAACCAGTGTAAAAGTGCAGACGTTACTTAGGCATTTGGAAACGCGGGCCTGGGAGGAGGTAACCCTGTTGCCTCCCTCTCTAGTGTTGAAACCTGCAAATTGTCCATTTGCAGTCACTTTAACATCACATTGTAATTTTATTAAAAACCCAATAATAAAATTAAAGGGGATTGAAACCCTTACCTTGGCATTTGGCAACGAGGGCCAGGGGTTGACTCCTCTGAACACCCTTATCCCTTTGCATCCTGCATTCACCGAAAATCATATCGGTAAAAGAAAATGGAACTATCCATTACAAACCCAATAAATTGCAGAGTGAAATCATCAAGTTGATTCTTACTTATTGGAGTAGACTATTCACGTGTTTGGAGTATTGGCAGTTTCGTTGGACCTCCAGTATGGATGGAAAACCGCCGAGGAAGACTAGGGAGTCCAGGTTACCTTGGAGAAAACTAGAACAACGCCATTAACATAGTGGAAATAGAGTAAGAACAACACAAAGTAGAGCTCGATCGGCCTCTGACAAGCAACAACACCAAATAAGAGCTCAAACATAGTAAAGAATAGGTTTAAATGTCAAACAAAGTACCACTTATTGCATGACCAAATCATTGTGAATCCAAACTGTGTATAGTGAATTAAACTAAGTAGATATGTAGCTGAGTGCATAGACAGATAGAGAAGGTTGAGTCGATCCAGGCTATGTGCGGATTGCTAAGTAGGAGTAGAGTAGAGCAATAAAGATAGAGAAAAACAGAGAGCATGATGGGGAAAATAAGTCTATAGAGATAGAAGAGAAGATCTTGAACAGAGTATGTAGCTTTATGTACCAACAAAAGGTGCATCTATTTTCTCATGCCAATGCCAAATGAAGAGCACCTTGTGGTTTTTCCCCGGATGGGTTTCCATATTACATGCTATGTATATGTGTGAATGTTGAATACCTTAGATAAGTGCATATTTATTGTGTTAATGATTGATTGGTTAGTGTTCTTTAAAGAGATAACTGTATGAATGTTGTATTTCAAGTAATGAATATATCTATGATGAATATTCACTGTGCATTTGTGTAAGATTGCATAAATAAGGGCGAGTAATACTTTAGTATTGATATCTAAAGTGAAAACCACCAACCCACCTTCCTGGTCTTCATTGGAAACCTTGGCTCAGGGGCAAGGACTTAAACACCCTCCTGCACAAATTGTGGAAACATGGTTCTAGAAGTTACCCATAAGAACTGAGATATCTTGGGTGAGACGGCTTTTGTGACGTAGGTGTCGTCGGCTGGGCTATACTCGATCAGGCTGATATCTTGGGCTTTGCTGTGCTAACTAGAGAGAGGGGAATGAACCTGGGTCGCAGGGGAGAAAAATAAAACAAATGGTTCCATTGCTGAGACCCTAAAGGGTATGGTGAGGGACATGTTCTGGCATCCCATGAATCGGAGATCCAAAGTTGGGTGGACGCAAAAGAGCTAGAGTTTGCACAGAAAGAAAGTGAAGGGTATCGGTGGATGTCGGCGAAGTGGTTAGAATGGTACATATATTTCAACATATACGAGATATTATTTTCCAAGTTCCCCACTCTGTTATATGAATGGTTATCTAAGTTGACAACCCAGAAAAAAGAATTTTCAAGAAGGGGAACTAACAGAGTGAACTTCGTTCTTGATTGAGCAGTTGAAAACAATCAACAACCCTATATCAAGGGCTATGGATTTTTAGGTAGATAGTATCATAGAAGGATATATCACTAAGTTCATCATTGACATGATAACCTCATACAGTGAGGCCGAGAGAAATTTTTTCCAACGACCACGCAGTCGATATCTCTCATCTTGGAAGACGTGGATCAAAATGATCATATGTGGAAAGGGAATTCTGTGGATGATAGGTTGAAAAGAAAAGGGTGGCCATGTCTCAGCAGAACCCTAAAGTGAGATGTTCCTAGGAGAAGGGGAAACTGAACTAGAATCTATATTTTTGAGAAGCAGAAGGAGATTCTGGTCCGACAAAAGACGAAAAACTCTGTTTGGACGAGGCAGTAGAGGCACAGAGCACACAAAAGAAGGCCACGAGTTTACATCGTACCTAGAATAAGGC
This sequence comes from Pseudotsuga menziesii, assembly GCA_001517045.1. Taxonomy (NCBI): domain Eukaryota; kingdom Viridiplantae; phylum Streptophyta; class Pinopsida; order Pinales; family Pinaceae; genus Pseudotsuga; species Pseudotsuga menziesii. Next base: position 318,028 of record LPNX010079040.1, on the reverse strand, counting down.
TCATGTGACAAGAAAGAAGAGTACCAGCCAATCTGAAAAGGAGACGAAGAATCCAAGTAGTCAACTAAAGCTCTGTGACCAGAACGTGTACTCAACTCGCCGATGGTACTAGAGGTAAGAACACAAGAACCATCTCCAAGTATTTTTGTAAATACAAGTAGTACTAACATTGTAAATAGCGGAAAAGGAAGTCCGAGTAGTCCACATTTTGTTCCTATTGTACCATGAGTCAATATAGCACCAGTCCATCTGATGGCTGGAACTGACATTAATATCCCAATATTCAATGGGAATGGGCTGGAAGACCTAGAGCAGAATTGGTTTATGTGTGACGTTGTCTTGACTGTATGAAAGATCTAGGACGAGAACATCAAGAAAGCGCAGATGATTACGACTCTACGAGGTCATGCGCTAGACTGGTATATGAAGTTCTCCATAGTACCAGTAGGAGTTGTCCCAAAGACACTCAATGATATTAGACTCGGGTTAATTGATGAATTTAAGAAACCAAAGTCCGAGTCATAGTGCATCACTAAGATCAATGAGATCAAGCAGCTACCGATAGAGTCTATTTGGGATTTTGACTAGAGATTTAATACGTTAAGGGATGTGCAACACAAGGAATGGTTCATTGTCTCCTTGTTTCCATGCATCTAAACGTCATTGATGCGTCAAAAACTCCTGTCGCAGACAGAGGATCTAGAGATAGCCATGAATTTAGAAGCCTCTCCAGTTGGAGACATTGGCTCAGGCATGATGAAAATTCAGTCGCAGCTAGCCAATCTTACGATGTAGCTTCAGGACATCAAAAGAGGCAAAGACATTCAGGAAGAACTGTGGTGTACCAGGTGCAGAACAGATGGACACCATAAGGATAACCACTCAGCGCTAATGAATTATGTCGCAGCAGATGTGCCAAAACTATTAAACATGGAAGGAATTCTGTGGTGTAGAGTATGCCATACTAAAGGTCACAAGTCTGAAGAATGTCTGTACTTGCAAAATATTGTAAGTGCACCTGCTAGTCTGTATTGTAAATTTTGTAGATCTGTAGGGAATGATGAAAAGGATTGTAGAGCCTTCCAGCTGCTCCAAGAGAAAACAATGGATACCTACCTAATGAAGAATGAGGAACAAATGCAAGTTGAGTGAGCGTAGTCTCAGTATCATCCTGCGCAGTTTCAACAACAACAATATCCTCAGCCGCAATACCACCCAAACCAGTATCCTCAACAACAACAATACCCTCCGCAAAAGGGGGTGGGAACTTTAGAGGTCGAGGACAGCAACCACGAGGAGGATTTGTTCAAGGAAGAGGCCAAGTTGTATGTTATAATTATGGGCATCCAGGACATTTTTCCTGAGATTGTCAAAGTCCTGCAAAAACATGTACATATTGTAAAGAATTTGATCACACTATAGAAAAGTGTCCACAACTCATTGTGAAATGGCAGGCTAGAACTGTCGTTAACCCCAACCCAACGCATAATCTGAATCCAAACCCCAATCTAAATATTCAAATGATTTTTTCCGAACCAAGACAACCCAACCTTGTTGTAGTTAGAAGAGGAGGTGTTGTGACAGGAGCATACCAAAATAAACCGCAAGGACATCCGTAGGTGTGACCTGTGGCACAAAATAAATCTCTGCTAGATGTCCAATAAGAGAAGGAAGTATTCTTGGAAGCACGACAAGATTTTGTTGATTCCAATCAATGGTTGACATCGGGACAAGTGAGAGCTATGCCCGAAATATTTGAACAAGTAATCAGAAGCCTCCCACTAAACAGGTTAGTAAGCTCAAGGACTTTTTCAAAAGTTAGTTAGTGCTAATCCATGACAAAGATGTTGTCGCATAATTGACAACACTCATAGAAGACAACATAACAAATCTGCACCCAGAAAGAAGACTCAATCAAGTCGGAAGCAAACGGAAGACAGGCCAAGAATTGTGAATGACTGCGTAGATAGGAGATTATGATATAGACTATATCATACTTGAATTGGGCTTAGATGTCAATATATTGACAAGACAGACATGGGAAAGAATGAACAAGCCGCAACTAGATTGGTCTCCTATTCATCTATGACTTGCAAACTAGTCGAAGGTGCTACCAATTGGTAGATTGTCCCAAGTGCCCATAGACGTCGAAGGCTTGAGAGTGTATGTCGACTTCGAGGTCGTTGACATTGTTGATGACACAAATCCCTACCCTGCACTTCTAGGGATTGATTGGGATATTGATAACTAGACAATCATAAACTTCAAGAAAAGGATCTTGTCTTTCGAAGATTCTGAAATGAGAGTGGTTGCACCCATTGACCCCCTTGAAGGGCAGCGATATGTTGAGAATGTGCACAATGAAGGGCAAGAGAATTATCTGGAGCAGTTGTATAACATTTTGTCTTTGAAGGAATAATATATTAACCCCAGAGCTGATGGAAACCTGATTTGGCGCAGTTTCAGCTTGTGCACTTTCGACTCAGGCGAATCCCTCAAAATTTGGAAGAATAGGTTGCATGAAGTGTCAATGCACATATGTGCAAATATCAGAAGAACTGTTCGATGGGTAGGATTTGAAGCAAGCGTGCTTCCTACGTATGAAGGATTTCCTAACCTTGCATCTTTCTTGGAGGAATTTGAAGACAAGATCATAGAATCGTAGTGTTTGTTCGCTTTGGACTATGTGCTGAAAGCTACACTCGTCAGATGGTGGGGTACACATAAACAATCAATCTCAGACTAGCCACAATGTAGAAGACTGATGGAGATCATATTTGGAGAAGCGATCAGTAATGATGATCAAAAGTACATAGGATTGTCAAATCCTGGAAAACATATTGAGCACTATCGCACGGCTTGGAAAGCATATCCGCGACAGGAATGGGTTCACCGATTCATCCACGCCTTAGAAATGGTGTGAAGAAGTTGGTACACATTGGAGGAGTTTCATCGAGGAACCGTTGATTGGGAAAGTTTAACTCTAAACTTTGCCTAGATATTTGAAGTTACAAGCGAACATCCAACAAATATTGTTGCGTTGCACGTGCTAAAGGAGAAATTCTGTGCAGAGATAACTGTTGTGTACATGGACCTCCATCAATGCAACATAAATAGGCATAACTACGCGGCATGGTATAAAAGCACGACAAATCCGACAGATAGTGACCCAGGTGCCATAATATCCATTTTTCAGAAGGGATGTGAGAAGTGGAAAGAGATCGCATGTGTGAAAATACACGACACCCTGTTAGAAAGGACATAAAAAAAACTGTCAATGAGCTTTGTCACGTACCAACCTGATGCTTAACAATAAATACTAATTCAATAATAGGACAGTAGTGGCATAATACAAAAATCTTTGAGCTAAGAGCCAGGCTACGCCCATGCGGTGAAAAGGATGGATTCCTTTGAGAAAAATTAAACGGCATGTACAAAGTATGCCTAGCCTCGGTTAGGGTATTTATCAAGATTCACTACCCTGACTTCCATCCTGGCATACTGAGGGAAAACACTATTATTGTGACAAAATCTAAGCAACGAACTTGTGAGGTTATAGTATGGTCATTTCTATCTCAAGCACAAGCACAGCTGAATCTGAGCCTGTATCCCCCACCCCAATAATGGAAGATGCTACTAGATATATTCCACCACCAATGGGACCTGTTGATGAGAAAACCACCTCTGTAGTTAAGTCAAAGGCCACTAAACCAATCTAGAAAGCCACACCAATCCCACTAGTGCCTCCACAGGGACAACGCACTAGCACCAGGAAGCGAAAGGGAAAAGCAGTAACAACTTCAGAGGCAGCACCACTGGCAAATGATTTTGAGAAAAGAAATTTACTGCCACCATATGTCCCACCCTGACGTAGGAATGCACCCAAAGTTTCAATCCCAGAGAAAGGAAAGGCTCCATTGTTGGTTCCGTTAGTACCAGAGGGTGTGAAAGTAGTAAAAGATATTTTACCCAAAGTCCAAAGGCTATCTTAGGGTGACCACGACACTAAGACGCAACCAGCCTTAGACTGCGAACACCATGTAGATATTGTGCAAGACACACTGGAAGCGCCTCACAGATATGTTATAAAAGAATGGGATGCAAAGCTAGAGAATTATGGCATATTATCGTCCTTATACATGCCACACTTAGGGTGCGGTACCCAAATTAACACTTGTGTTAAGCAGCTACTGCTACTTTTCCATAACGGGGTTATTTGGATAGGAAAACCCATACCTGTGACTGTTGAGCTCATTGCTTCCATCACAGGCCTGCCATCTTCTGGAATAGACCCAACCCCACTGCTCAAGAAGGATCAAGAGGAAGCTATAGCTAAGCAAATGAAGGAGAATTTCTACGTACAAAGAAGGAAATGAGGGTTTGTGATTAATACCATTAATAACCCTGATGTTATCTTTGCAGTTAAGGTATTAACATCCAAGTTACTCTGCAAAATGCATCCAGAACAGTGTTTGATGGGAGAAATTTCACTTGCAGACCTCTGCGCGGAAGGAGTACAATCAATTGGTGTCGATTCCTGTTGAAGGAGCTTATTCGAGATGCCACTGATGCACAAGAAAGGGGATGGAAGTTCCATTACTCTTGGATATTGATTTTAATCTCATTCATTGCATGGTATGAACCAGAATACTACCAGGGTGTTAACCTGGAAGTTCCCTGTCAAGGGGCGAGGTACCAGAATTTTTGGTTCAAGAAGCAGCACCCAGAATGAAAAAAGGTGAGCAATATTTAATTTTTTATGCATACAGAGGCTATGTGCCATCAAATAAGAATAATGTCAAGGCTAGACGCCATCACTGTCCAATAGTTTCATTCCATTGTTAAGTTTGAAGTAGGTCCACACAATGATTACCTACAACCACGACAGCAGCCGCAACAGCCGAAGATACCAGCCAAATTTATCATAACTAATGAAGAGGTCCAAGAAATTGTTAATTGGTCGCTGAAAGAGTGGCGTGTCCCAGTTCCTGAAGAAAAATTCCGATAGCAAGGTCATGAATGTTAAATAAAGGAGTTGTGCAAAGGTGAGATGATTTTGAACAGGATCAGGCGCTTTCTTGGTTGCTTCTTGCCGTAGGAGTAGGAGATGTGTTGCAATGGAAGTTAAGGGGTTTGTTTGAACGATCGCATTCACAATCCTCATACCTACCCATTTGTGTAAAAGTGATGTATGGGTCCACACGTTACAATGCAACCATGACAACTATCTCACACAAATATTATCCTGTGATTATATTATCATCACGAAACACCCATAGATCAAGGAGAGTATGCAACAAAGTATACAAGGAGTGTATAAGATGGTGTATATACTGCCAAAGTATACACTGATTAAGGTATATTTTAATTATAAGTAATCAATAGAGACCACACACTATGGTAAGTCAATAGCACAGTGTAGTGAATGTTTGTCATAATTTAATTTGGATATTACTAAATATTCTCTGATTTATTGGTTTTTTTAATTTATTTATTTTGTAAACTTTGAATTTAATTTTGTTTTAATGACAATTTTGATGATAAAAACAGATTCAAGAGGGTCCAAAACCTTTTAAATACTCAAAATTTTAGAATTTGACAAAATCTCTCAAATACCCAAAATCTTAGAATTTAACAACTATAATCAAGATTTTTAAAATTTCTACTCAATTTTAAAAAAATTATAACAAAAAAATTAATTTTTTTAGACTACACTATTTAATTAAACTTATATGAATATTATTTATATTTATGAAAATTTAATATTTAATGGAAACTCTAATTAAACTTATATGAATATTATTTATATTTATAAAAATTTAATATTTAATTAAACTCATGAATATTAATTTTATCTATACAAATTTAATTTTTGCTTTGAGACACGGTAATTTGTAATTAAATTCCTTATTAAAAACTTATTTATATGGTTTTGGATTGGTCTGGTAGTGCATTATGTTGCACTCATGCATTGCACCAATAAGAATTGGTGATCATCATGTCAAATAGTCTATCATAACTCTACATCCTGATTCCTGGTGCAATCTAGCATAATGCACTAGAGTTGAGTAGGATTTGATCACATGCATATTAACCAGCAAAAGTACGGTGTTTTTTTTAGACTTTTTTTAATGAATACAACATACTCGTCAAAATTTAGAACACGTGTAATTATCTGTTTGAGTTAAAAAAATAATTAGAACACGTGTAAATGGGAGTGAAGGTTAGGGACCCTTCAACCCATTCTTCAAATACATATCTAGTAGATTTCTTCAATTTCAACATACATGTCTAGCAGATTTCTCCATTTTCAACTAGATTATATTTACTTGGTTATCTCTTTTTATTTAGGAAAAATGAAAAAGAGAATAGTATATAGCTCACCCAATCTATATCATTGTAGATTATAGAATGATAAAGGAATGATATCTAAGTAATATGTGAGAAATAATTAATTAATTTATTGTTTTAAGTAGTGCTTTCAATTTTATTTTTAGATCAATGTCAAAGTTTTTTTTCACACATTGAATATTTGGTGCTCTAAGCACCATATACAAATGGTCATAGGGTTTGATCCCAGGTGGGGATGGCCTCAGTTGACCACCCCAACCACCTGTCCTACTGGAGGCCCCACAAATCAATATCGAAGTATATTGACATGTGATGATGCTAATCTATTATTTAAATCCTCAAACTAAATAATTTCAATGCAAATAAAATGAAAAGGAAGATCGAGATCTCATTTTCAGAAAAGGAAGATTGAGATCTCATTTTCATAAAAAAAAGGCCCTTACTTCATGAGACCTAGGCGTATGTATCTTACTAAATGGGATCTGTCACGGCGACCCTGAGAAAGATATCCCTACTACAGTCCCAGTTTGGGTGAAACTCCCCCACCTTCCTCTACTTGGTTGGAATGATGAAGACCTTCGAGCAATAGGAAACACACTAGGGAAATATATAGACAAATCGGAGCCCAAACCCCTAATGTTTTCTTGTGGTAGAATTTTTGTTGAAGTTGAATTTGAGAAAGGTCTTCCAAAGGCCATTAATCTCTCAATCGAAGGATGGAATCACATGTAGACTGTTGACTATGAACAAATACCCTTCAAATTCAAAGTGTGTCACTAATACAGATACTTCGCAAAATTTTGCCCAAAAAAAACAACGAACGGAACAAAGGAGAACCCAAGAGAAGGATGGAACAAGATCAATCGAAAGAAAGGTAACAAAGTAACCCCCCATCTAGCACATTCTCCAGCTAGAAGAAAATCGCAGACAACAGGTATCAAGTCCTTGCAATCGAAGACAATGAAGATGGAGATACTGTGAATGCAGAAAAGGAATAGATCCTCGGTAATCATCCAAAACAAGAAGAAGACATGACAGGAATTGCTAAGGAATATCATTGTGTCCAAACCCTTCCACTTCAAACACATATTGAAGTAAGATCTAAGGCTTCAATGAACTCTAGAGGATCAGTCACGAGATCAAGGGCAAAGGCACAAATAGAAGAAACTTCGGAAAGCAAAGACGAAGAAGCTGAACCACAAGCAGAGAAAGGAAGGAAACCCAACACAAGAAAAAAATTCCAATGATAGAGCAGTATCATAATCAAACTTGCTTGAGGTGATCAGATAATGTACTAGTTTATAGTCAATACATAAATAAATTATCAAGTGATCCACACCAAGGAACCTATAGTTGTGCTTGAATGAATATTTCTGAACGCCAATGAATCGAAACAACCGATGTTGAGTCAATGTTCGCAAAGAATTGGGGTATCTGAGACACATTAATTCACAAAATAAAAATCACAGGAAATTTGTTCATGCACCTTTCTTGAGTCTGCTTCTAGACATATATAAGGCTTCTCAACAATGAAACGACAGAAACAAACAAGACAATTGGATTTTGATTTAAAAAAAACCAAATTTTTTTAATGGATGACACGAAAGTTACACAATCTTATGGACTTAAAACTAAATTTATGCATAACCAAACTGATTTTACAGTTTTTTCCTCTGATTCATGCAATTTTTAAAGCTACAGAGATTCACAATCAAACCATTTAGAAGCATACATATATTGAATACATTGAAGGATGGTTATGTGTAGTGTAAGAGATTATTGTATCATCCTATGTGCATTATCTACATACACCATGAATTATCAAACGCTCACAGTCAATGTGCATGCACCTTTAAACTTGTTTTGAAATGACATCCAGGTGGAGTGTTGCATGCACATCAACACAAAAAGATATAAAGATTTTCAACAATGAAACGACAGAAACAAACAAGACAACTGGATTTTGATTTAAAAAGAACCGAAAACTTTTGATAGACTACAAGGAAATTACACAATCTTATGGACTTAAAACTAAAGTTATGCATAACCAAACTGATTTTACAATTTTTTCCTCTGATAAAGACAATTTTTAAAGCTACAGAGATTCACAATCAAACCATTTAGAAGCATACAAATATTGAATACATTGAAGGATGCTTATGTGCAATGTAAGAGATTATTGTATCATCCTCTATGCAGCATCTACATACGCAATGAATTATCAAACACTCATAGTCGATGTGCATGCACCTTTAAACTTGTTTTGAAATGACATCCAGGTGGAGTGTTGCATGCGCATGCACTTGGACAACAACTACCAAATCCATGTCAGAGCATTAGAGTGATTGACTGCATGCTCCTGGAGTGCAGGTACCAAATTCTTGTAAAAAATCGTCAGAGTCGGTGGGTTGTCAAACAATTTGATGTGAGTTAATGTGAGTCATCAAAAATGTCAGACTAAGCAAAAATTACAGATAAATTCACAATAAAAAAAAAGTAAATGAAAAAAAACTAAATTAAATGTAAAACTATAACATAAAAAAATACACAAGATGTTGAGTAAATATCAAAACCCCATAGATTACATAATTCCCTGTAAGGCAAGGAATAAAAAACCCCATCGATTACCTGCTAAGCAGGAAATAATATAGATAATCCGATATTTTCTAGTCTATAATTACTTTTTTTAATAGTTAATTTAAAATATATTTAATTGTTTAAACTTCATTTCGATTAACATGAAGTTAATCGTATATGTTAATAAGAGTTACGGTTAGAAATCATTTAGGTTGTCATACAAATTAACATTATGGTTAGATGTAATTTGTGCATTAAACCAGTGTAGATCCAAATCCTAGGCTCTATCAAGAGCCGAGAGGGATCAAATCTCTCTAGGTGCAAACCTCTTCTTAAGTATTACACTCAATGAGCTATCAACTTTGGTGTGTCCTATATATACCATTGATTTGATTCAAACCAAAAGACACATCTTTTTATTTAAGGTCAACATATAATATATTTATTATTAATATTTAATATTATTTATGGCCAACATATAATATTTAATATTATTTTTTATTTTGTTATGAACGAACATTACAACATCTCCCCATAAATGGTTTTACAACCATATGCAAGGCCCTCCTAAAACCATGGGTTGTTTAGGAGGCCTTGCACATGATCTTAAAACTATTTGCAAGGCCCTCCTAAACCATGTACGATAAAACCATGGGTTTTTTTAGGAGGCCTTGCACATGGTTTTAAAACCATGTGCATGGTCCTCCTAAACCATATACAATAAAACCATGGGTTGTTTAAAAGGCCAACACTTTTTTGCAAATAATTCAATTTTTATTTTTTTATTTTTTTGTTATGTAGGAACATTATAACATCTCCTCCATATTGTGTTTTTTTTATGGTCCACATTTTTTGGGGGGATAATTAAATTTTTAATTTTTTATTGTTTTGTTATTTTTTACTTTTTTATTGTTTTGTTAGGTAGGAAGATTACAACATCTCCCCCATATTAGGTTGTTTTTCTGGCAGACATTTATTTTGTTTTATAATTAAAAAATCTATTTTTTTATTAATAAAAATAACGTTACGTAACGTTACATAACGTTACGTAACGTTACAAGATCTCCTCCATTACGTAACGTTACAAGATCTCCCCCATACTGGGCTGTAGAGAGCCTCCCGGCTCAATAAAATTTAAAAATTTAAAAATTAAGAAAATATAAAAGAACTAAATTAATTGTTTAATAAAATGGAAGTTTAAATTAAATTAAAATATGTAATATTAATATTTTTAATAATAATTATATCATTAATTAATTTAAAAATATAATCATTTTTAAACTTCATTAGATAAAATGTATTTTTTAAAGATTTCACATGTACATTAAGTTCACAACTTGCAGTACTCTATCATTTAAGCTACTAGCTCAGTGAAATATATTTTTATGATTTATCTAGAATTATAAAAACTTTGAAAATAAAAAAATAAAATGAAACGCGAATAAAAACTATTATATTTACTTTATTGTAATAACCTCAAAGCTCATGTAATAACGAGCTCATGTAATAATGAGTATGTTTGATAAGCACTTTTTGAAGTGAGAGCGTAAACCTGGCTTCATTCACTGGAGAACCCATTTGCGATGGTAGGCTTCATTCGCTGCTAATTGTTTTGAGAATCTCATCTATGAAAGGTGTAGGAAATACGTAGGTCTCAATGAGTCTGCAAGGACTGCTTTTTGGATTTTGAAGATCAGACCGCGTTTATGATTTTGAAGATGTTAAAGCTTCTACAGTGTAAAGTCCCATGTCCCGATATGTATTTTTTTGAACTTGAATGGACGAGCACCACTGGAAACGAGGGAGGGCAAGGAAGGAAGGAAACGAGGGTTTCATCTGATTTTGCAGGTTTGATGGCTGTCTTACTTTGATGAATGGTCTATTGGCTGGGCAGGGGACCGTTTACTTTGCCACTGCAGCATTATCTTTCATTTCACTGGTTCTTGGGGGTTTAACAATTTAAAAGCTGCGGTTTGAGGGTTTCAACATCCATGTTTGTGCCTGTGTTGACCCCGTTCCTCGCCATCATATTGCTGTCTATTTTAGACTGTCTCTGTCTTCACATGTGCTAACCCGCACGCTAGGCACTCATCAACGGCTGGAGTCCATCCTCGTCGCCGAGGACTAGTACCAACCAGCATAAACAAGTGGGAATGATTTCTTTGTCTGTAGTTGATGAGTGCATGAGGGTTACGTGCCTGTGGGGTAGACTGAAGTTTTTTGTCGGTTTGCGAGATTCTATCTCTTTTCGGGCTACCAGAAGCTTCCGTCTGGGGTTTCCTGGGAATTGAAGGGTTGACCTTTCATACATTTGCACGGCGGACCTGCCTACTTCTGGATTCCTGCCGATATTGCCTCGGACTCGTACTGCGGTGGGTTTATGTTGGATTATCTCTTGGATCCGTGTATATTGGTTATCGGCCGTTGTTATTTCCTAGGGCCTGTGCTGGGTTACCCTTGGTTTTGTGCCTGTCTGTTTCTGTGTGTTGTGGGGGGGGCCATAACTGTGTTGGTGGCACCACTTCTGGGTTTTTGTTGTTGGGTTGTGTCATTTTCTTTTCGATTTTTGGGGTTTCCACTATTCGGTTCCATGTCAGCTTCATCAGATAGGCTGTCGGCTGCAATTGCTGGTGGGGGTTCTGAACGTCACCGTCACAGGCGTCAATTAAAAAACCTCAAAGCTAGAGAAGATAAATTAAATTTTGTGGTGGGCCGTGATATTTACATTAACAGGGTGGAGGCTTTATGCTCCAGGGCCCTTGTTGGGAGACTCGAATATGCCTCTTTAGATAAGAAACAATGGTTTGACTGGGCATTGAGCAATGGAAACCACTTATTCACTACGTTCCGGCCATCAGCCTCTTGGTCCGGGGGTGGATTGTTTTTGTTTTTTTAGAGGACGAGCACACCACCTCCATTCTCAGTCGGTCGTGGCGGGTGGGTAAGGGTTCTTTGGTTCTCGACAGATGGCATGTACATTTTGATCCGGCCCGCAAACGGATTAAAAAGCGCCACCTCTGGGCTCTATTACCAGGTCTACCATTTCCGTTATGGAACCGGACCACCCTGGAGGGTATTGGAAACTCTATTGGTCGTTATATTGCGGTAGAGGAGGATTTTTTGAATACTTTCGACAAGCGGATGGCACGTATTCTTGTGGAACTTGATATTTCCATCGGTTTACCGACAGACATTGACAATATGTGCGATGATCGTTTGATCCATCAAAGGATCGACTATCAGGGAGTCCCTTTTCGATGCAGTGTTTGCAAGGACATTGGGCATTTGCGAAGGAGCTGTCCAACACTTCGACACTCCTCTTGCTCGCCACGGTTCATCTCTCCCCTCTCCGAGATGACGACTCCTACTGCGATGCAGGTTCATGATGAGGTAAGACCATCCTCCATACTCCCTATGTACTCTTTTGATCAGGAAAAGGATGCTTGCACTTTATTTGATGATGCCTACGACTCTGAAATTGCATATCTAGACTCCTTTGCGTCGGGTTCTGCCTCTGAGGTGTTACTGGCTCCATGTATCCCGTCAGTGGGGTCTTTGGGTGCTCATGTGGATGATCCTTCCCTGGTACCACCCGCGTCTGGATTTTTCCCCTACCCTCCACCTGACCCTTCTCCTGTACCTTTGGCACCCTCCCATTCCCCTCTCGGTCATCCTGATGATGGCAGAGCGGTTGATACTTCCCTCCCGACGGCTACCACCTTTTTGTCTTCCTCGTGTGAGCCCTTGATGGTAAACCCTGGTTCGCCTCATACAAATCCCATGCATGAGGCTTCACGTTCTCCCACATCACCACCGTGCGGGGATCCTCACCCTCTATCCACCTCTTACGCATAACCGTCTACTTTTCCACCTGTGCTGGATGGGGAACACGACCCTCCTCTGTTCGCGCCATCGGATTTCCCGCCCCTTATACCCTCGGCTCCGCGATTTGCATCTCCACCCATTAGTCCTGTAAATAGTCCTTCTTTCTCTGACCTGTCATTACAAAAATCATTAAACATATTCTCTGATAAGACGCTCATTTCGCCTTCGGTCTTGCCCTTGGACTCTATCCGATTCGATAATGTGACCATCCGAAGGAAGAAAAAGAAAAAACACATACCTTCGTCTATTATTGCTGATTCTTCGGTTGCTGCACCTCATACTCCTTTGTCCACTCGTTTAAAAAACGCAGCTCGGAAGCATGTTTCTACCAACCCCAGGGTCCTTAGAGCACAGACCCCTCCTCCTTCGGTCTCGTAATGCGTATACTCTCTATGAATATTAGAGGGTTAGGAGGCTTAACCAAACAGAAAAGCCTTCATTAGTTATTATTATCCCTTGCTCCAGATGTAGTACTTTTGCAGGAAACCATGACTAGCACTTACCCGGCTCTTTATGCCTTCTCCAAACTTTGCCCTGGGTGGGAATTTTGTGCACTGGATTCTGTGGGAATCTCGGGGGGAATCCTCTCGGGATGGAACCCGCGGGTTCTTAGATGTAAAGCATACCACACCTTGGCTGGCATTTTTCTCCGAGTCTCTCTCCGGGGTTCTCCTATACACTTCTCTTTACTAAATGTCTATGGCCCATATGCCCATAGGGATACTTTTTGGTCTGCGGTTGCTGCGGGGGGTATACTTTCTATTCCGAACCTTATTCTCGCGGGAGATTTAAATTTCACCCTGGGTGCTTCTGAGATTTGGGGAACAAAAGCTCACCTTGACCCCCTCGGCCCTTTCTTTTCTTCTCTGATCTCGGATCACCATCTTGTGGATATTGCACACCCCCTTGCTGGTCCAACGTTGAGAAATGGACGGGCTGGGGTTGAGGGGATATCGAAGAGACTGGACCGTTACTTGATATCGGAACATCTTATCTGTTGCTTACCTCGTCATCGTGTTTGGACTCATAGGAGTGGCATATCTGATCACTTCCCGGTTTTGATGGAATGGGGTGAACCACAGGGTCTTTGTCATCACCCTTTTAAATTTAACCATTCTTGGTTATCCAACGAAGCTTTTGTACTTTTCATTTACCAAACCTAGCACTCTACTCCATTGGATCACTCTATGGATGTTATGCATGTTCTATCCTCCAGGCTGCGCCATTTAAAAGATAAGGTTAAGGTATGGATCAGGGAGGAGACTAAGAATATGTAGGACTCCTCATTGAGGATGGATGAAGAGATTAGTTCCATTCTCCTCTCTTCACATTCTGCTATCTTGTCTCATGCTCAACAAAACAGATTGAATGACTTAAAAGCAAAATAAAAAAAAATCATGGATTTTGAATTGAACTCCGCTAGATTACAAAGCAGAATAACATGGGCCAATCTCGGGGATGCCAATACAAATTTTTTCCATGCTGTGGCATCGGCCAGGAAAAATCAGAATGCCATTTGGAGTTTGAAAGATGAGGATGGAAATGATGTCTCAGATGATGATAGTATAAAAGCCCTGGGGGTTCAACATTTCAAAGACATATTTACAGATGATGGATTGTCTAAGCTTACTGCTCAAATTAAGGTTATTCGCCTCTTTCCATCTTATGTATCTGGGGAAGATATCTCTGCCTTTACCAGCCCTGTCACCCTCACTGAGATAGAGGGGGCTTTAAAGTCCTTTAAAAAAGACAAAGCACCTGGACCGGACGGGTGGACTGTGGAGTTTTACTTGCACTTTTTGGATTTACTGGGTCCTTCCCTGGTTCACTTGGTGGAATCCTCTCGTCTGTTGGGGAAGGTTGATCCGGCCATCAACTCTACTTTTATTGCACTTATTCCTAAAGTGGACCACCCCATCAGCTTCGGGGATTACAGGCCTATTTCTCTGTGCAATTTATGCTATAAATTAATTTCAAAGGTGGCGGCATTGAGACTCAAACCCTTTCTTGATACCTCTATATCCTCTCAACAGTTTGGCTTCCTTAAGAACCGTTTGATACATGCGCCGGTTGCCATTACTCAGGAAGTTTTACATTCAGTAAAATTGAGAAAGAAAGTTGCTCTCATTTTGAAGCTGGATTTGACTAAGGAATTTGACAGGGTCAACTGGACTTACATCAGGCTGATACTCATTCAGGTTGGGGTTCCACTGGTGGGGGTTAATTAGATTATGGGATGTATCTCTTCTGCAAATTTTGCTGTCCTCGTCAATGGCTCTCCCTCCTCTTTCTTCCCGGCATCTCGTGGCATTAGACAGGGATGCCCTCTATCCCTGTTACTCTTCATCTTAGTCATTGAGGGACTTAGCCTACTGATTGAGGATGCTAAACGTAATGGTCTTATCAAGGGCATTAAGATCTCGGACAACCTTTCACTCACCCACTTGCTCTTTGTTGATGATGTGATACTCTTTGGGTTGGGTACTTTTGAGGATTGGTTTGCATTCAAGATCATTCTGGATACGTTTTGTGATGCTTCTGGGATGAAGATCAACATGGATAAGTCTGTCTTTCTCCATTATGATATGGAGGAAGATCTGCTGAACAGAATTTCAGGCATCATGCCCTACAGATTTTCTCACCTCAATAATGGTTTTACCTATCTGGGTTTCTACTTGAAGCCCTCTGGTTACCTTATTAAGGACTGGTTGTGGCTTATTTCGAAGTTTGAGCACCGTATATCACATTGGACAAACATGCTATTATCATTGGGTGGAAGGATGATTCTGGTACGTGCTGTTCTCACTAGTCTGCCTGTTTATTGGTTTGCACTGTTTCCTATCCCCTCGGCCATCTTGGATAAGCTTAGGAAGCTTATCTACTCTTTCCTGTGGGGTTCTTCGGCTAAGCATAAAAGGTTCCACCTGGCAGATTGGAATTCTTTGGCTCGTCCCACTGCTCTGGGGGGATGGGGCATTAAACATCTCCCACTCTTCAGTTTTTCACTTAGAATGAAGAACTTCTGGTATGCTCTGAATCAACTGGGTATCTGGAATCTACTGCTGAAGGAAAAATATATGAAACATTCGACTGTACATTCTTGGTTTAGACAGAAATGTTTCCGGCATCACAATGCTTCCATTATATGGAAAGGCTTTCTCTCTACTATTCAATGGATCGGGACTGGTCTTATGTGGCAGGTTGGTAATGGGAGGGAGATACGGGTGGGAGCGGATCCTATTGTTGGAATGGATAGATCTTTTATTCTGTCTGAAGAGCTGAGACTTTATTTGGAAGACTACGGGATTTCCACGTTGGATCAGGCTCTAAATTATTCTACAGGTGTATGGTTTACTGCGGAGGAACTTGAATTATGTGATGTATGGAGCAGTCAATGGGATATATACATCAAAGTTTTGAAATATAATAGAATTTATCTGAGTGGGGAGTCTGATACACTCCTGTGGTCCTACGACACATATGCAGGTCCCATTACTGCAGCTCGCAGCTATGACTGTCTTATAAAAATTCACGATGATGAGGAACACATCAGCGATCTGTACATGCTGTGGACTATGAAATTACCTCTCAAGATGATCTGTTTCACCTGGCTACTTATGAAGGACCGTATCCTCACCTGGGATCACTTACAATCTCGCGGATTCAATGGCCCTAGTTTGTGCGTCTTATGCAATGGGGATACTGAGGATTGCGGTCATTTGTTTTTAAGGTGTCCATACACTATGCATATCTTAAACCACTTTGCGGCCGGTCTGGGTTTTACATTTGTGCCACTTGACAATATCCATTCTACCTTGATCCACTGGTTCAACACACATGCCCAATCTGCTTCTTTTCTATATGCTCATGTGATCATATTCTGGTTCATTTGGCTCCTTAGAAATTCCTGTATATTTGAAGATCTTAAACCGTATGCCTCCTTACTCATTGCCAGGATTGAAAGTTTCCTCTCACTATACCCGGTCCCACAAAAGACTAAAAAGAGCAGGCAGATTGGTCCTAAGCCGATTCATACCTATCCTGTGGGCTATTTTGATGGTGCAGCAAAATAAAAAATGGGAGGAGCTGGGTTTATGATCTATCTTAGTGAAACCCATTATTATGGCTTTTTTGTTGGATGTGGGGAATGCACCAATACACGGGCCGAGCTCTTGGCACTTTGGTCCATTATCAGAGTCTGTCATTTGATGGGACTGCCCATTAAGATGATTTATGGTGACTCTTTGGTGGTTATCTCATGGGTTAATAGAATATCTACCCTGGATTTACCTACTCTGAAACACTGGTGCGATGATATAAATTCTATGCTACGATAGGCTCCACCGGTGTCCTTCAATCATATATTCCGGGAACACAATACTCTAGCTGATGGTCTTTCAAAAAAGGCTCTGAATATGGATATGGGTATTGGTCATTTCTTGGAAACCATGGATGGTTTGATCATTGGAGAGGGACTCTTCTCTCTATTTTGATGGCTATTATCTTTTACTGTATTGGGTTTTTGAATTGTTTTGATGTACTTTCTGTCTGTATTTTGGAGACTTTCAGCTAGTTTGTTATCTTCCACGGCATATATGTTTGATAGGACACCAGTTACTTGGAAATAGCTGACCCGAGTAATCGGGAATGATGAGAAAGTCTGCATAAGATCAGACTTTGTGAACTCTCTCCATTACTGGCTGTCATGTTGTTTATGTCTTTCTACATGACTGTTTGGGTGCAGATGGACTGATTGTCCTCATATATCATGATGTATGTTTATGATGTCTTTTGATTCTATTGAATATCAAAGACTGGCTGGGTCTTCTGAAAAAAAGAGTATGTTTGATAAGAATTAAAAAAGTTATTAGTTGTCATTTTGAAGCCATTTATCAACATAATTAAAGAAAATATTAGAAAGATCATTGTAAGATTTTTTTACGAAGTTTGCTTCGACTATTCATCCATAAGCGCGAGGCTATTTCACTAATAATTTTTAATTCTCTTCTTTAAAAAAACAAGTTCAGTTGTAGATGACATTTGAATTAGTTATGGTAATAGTAAAAAACACATGTTATGTTTATAATTGGCATTGGTTGATTTTAGGTTTTTTTAAGACTATTTGGTACATTAAAAAAATATTATTTAATTTAAAAAGAATTTTAAATTAAATAAATTTTAAATCTCAATTAATTTTAAATCATATGGAAATAGTTGAAAAAATTAAACAAATTTGAAATCATATTAAAATAATTGAAAAAAATAATTAAAATTATATAATTATAAAAACTTAATTGATAGAATTAATACAATCCAAAAAGAATTAAAACTACGTAGAAAGAATTTAATAGGCACTAAAAATAAACTTTAGTTTGAAATATCACACACCCTATGGGTCGTGTCAATTAAACACCACAAACACCATATTTACAGGGTCGTAAGTCCACATTGTGGCTACCCTAAGTTATACATAGATAGATCCTCGCTAAAGCATTCAGTTCTAACCATCGTGCACTCACAACTAATTAAATATAGTTGCAAGCTATAAAACAATGTAACTTTACTCACGGCCGTAAGACCATCGAGGATGGTCGTCATGCTTCAAACAATTAATGCGTAGGATTAACGATAGCATAATTTCATTAACCAAGAAATCAGTGCAAGATAACCAACGCATTGCTTGGGCAAACTCTAAAGTTGTATCCACAATCTATAAAAAAAAATGTAGCATACTCACGGCTGTAAGACCGTCACAATGGCAGCTGGTTGGTTTAATACAAAACATCATGGTTACATAAATACAGAGATTACAAAAACGCTAATGAGATTACACACACACACACACACACACACATTAAAGAGCGGACGTAAGACCATCGTCGATGGCTTCCACAGTAAAATCGAAGTATACCAATGTTAAAAGCAGTATGAGAATAAGACCTGTCAAGGGTACCCACACCCTACCAGGTTATAAACTAAAATATTCTATTACATTATAGTGCCAGGGTATGGCTAAAGAGTTGGCACATACCCAAGAAGGGTTTCATAAAACCACTTATGAATTTAAAACCGAAAAAACCACTTATCTTTAAATTGATGAGGCTACCCTTTGAAACCTCACGACCTCTGTCTAGAATAACCTGCAACCACAACTTGGTTGGGTAAGCATGGGTAACAACCTTTAAAGAAAATGAAAACAAAACAGAATTTAAACCAGTGTAAGAGTGCAGACATTACTTAGGCGTTTGGAAACGCGGGCCTGGGAGGATGTGACCCTGTTGCCTCCCTCTCTAGTGTTGAAACCTGCAAATTGTCCATTTGTAGTCAATTTAACATCACATTGTAATTTTATTAAAAACCCAATAATAAAATTAAAGAGGATTGAAACCCTTACCTTGGCATTTGGCAACGAGGGCCAGGGATGGACTCCTCTTAGCACTCTTATCCCTTTGCATCATGCATTCACCGAAAACATATCAGTAAAATAAAATGGAACTATCCATTACAAACCCAGTAAATTGCAAAGTGAAATCATCAAGTTGATGCTTACTTGTTGGAGCAGACTATTCACGTGTTTGGAGTATTGTCAGGCTTGTTGGAGCTCCAGTATGGATGTCAAACCATCGAGGAAGACTGGGGAGTCCAGGTTACCTCGGAGAAAACTAGAACAATGCCATTAACACAGTGGAAATAGAGTAAGAACAACACAAAGCAGAGCTCGACCCTCAACCGGCCTCCAACAAGCAACAAATCCAAATGCGAGCTCAAACAAAGTAAAGGAATTTACAAAACTGTATGAAAACCTTAAAGATATCACCATCTAGGTGTAAGGTAGAGATTAAATCTCATGTTACCTCGTGGGCCTGGATGCACTGCCAACTCGCAGCCAAGACAGGTTTAAATGATAAGCAAAGTACCACTTATTGCATGCCCAAGTCATTACAAAACCAAATCATTGCGAATCCAAACCATGGATATTATTCCATCGCCAACCGTATAACTTAATGCCATGGAACCTTGGAACATAACAAACCTTATAACATGACAAACCAACCTGTGCATCGAACACCACACCATGTACCATTACATATATATATGCTAGAACCTTCGTGGAGATAGGATTATGGTATATAATGCCATCGTGAGTTATGCCTAGATCCACACCCCTTTCCACTGTAACCATAAAATATATTTATATACAAAGATCTTCAAATCTTAGTGCTCAGTTAGATCAAGACCATTGAATTATTTACCATCCTAGCATAGTATTATGCCTTAAAACACATTAAAACTATATTGCAAGCATAGTTGGGTTTATGCATTGTAATAGTTAAATCATATTTAAAACCATATATTATAGCATTTTACACCATGAACATCAAATACCATAAATAAATTCATTTGGCCAAATCATGTAGGATCATGCCACTGTAAAGTACTTGGTAAACCATCACTCTTTATTGATAACCAGAGGCCACCATATGGAAAAACATACGCTTTACAAACCCTAAGACTCTCACGCTTAAGGGTAGGTCTTTACACACATAGTATAAACTATGGTAAGGCCAAGGCCTTGAAAATTTAATGCAATTGACGAGCTGGGGTCAAGACCATGAATTGTCTCCCATGCCTTCGGCGAGTTCAGCCTTATATAAGGATAAATAAATAAAGAACATGTATAAATAAAGTACATCACCTATGTGACATGGCTGAAGGTTCCAGAAGGAACTAGCCATCATAATCATTAGCAGAACCTATCGTAACCAACATGACAAAGACATTAAAAATAGCAGTAGTAAAACATAGAAATCTGCTAAGTAAATGTAAGAGTAATGCATGCAATTTTTTTAATTTTATTTTACGATTTTTAGGTGTGTTACACTCAACTAACCTTACAATTGTTCAAACATGCAATAAACCCATTGTCATTAGAGCTCATATTTTAAATAATGTGAGTGAACTATGAGACAGATTTGACCTTACTTTGTTATAACCATGATAATCTCTTCTCATAACACTACAACAACATTCATCTTTAAAAAATTGTATTTCTGTAAACTCCCTCTCACCTTTTAAGAAAATTAAAGATGTACACAATAGAGAAATTTTCCTCTCAAGTTTTAAAGGAAATCAAAGACATATACAACAGTTACAGTCTGTTGCTACTAGTTATTTCTCTCACCTGTACAAGGATGAAGTGGTGCCGCCTATATCGGACCAAATGCTGGTTCTTCGGAGGTATCCCACTTTCTTTACACCTGAGGTGGCGGCTGGGTCGGCAGGGAAGTAACCCTGGACGACATGGAATTGGTGCTCAAACGGTTTGCGAAGGACAAGATTCTTGGACCTGATGGTTGCTTGGTTGAATTTTATCTAGATTTTTTTGACATTGTTGGACCTAATATACTTGTTGCTATTGAGCAATCCAGGATTGGAGTGGCTCATCTCTCGGTCTATGAATGTTATGTTCATTACACTTATTCCCAAATGTAAGAAGTCGGTTACCTTTGTTGACTTTCGTCCTATTTTGATATGAAATTTCAGGATCTTTTAACCATAAGAATGCATTTGAATTTGAAGGTTAAATACTCATTAAACATGATTAACAACATAAAATTAAAATGATTTAAATCATTCACAAAGAAAGTAAAAACATATATGCAAACCAAAAATAGAAGAAACAACTGATAACGGAGTTCACCACTCCTTGGCTACGTCTCCGGGCCACTTCCAATGGGAAGGTCGATCTATTAAGTCTTCAAAAGCTTACAATTGAGTGTTATGGGAATGCTTCAAAATTTTGACTGTTTGAAGTAGAAATAAATAGCACCACTGGACTCCTTGCAAATTTCTGCGAAAAATGAGTATAAACTCGAATATTGGCACGTAGAAGGAGAACAACTTCTTCCTTTCTTGTACTGACTGTACTTTCTCACCTAGGGAAATGTGCACATTAATGTTTGTACTATCACGTGATGTGTGCCCACACTCTATCTTGAAAACTGTGCAAACTATTGTACTATGTACCCTAAACTCTATAAAAAAACACGACTTTTTAAAGGTTTAAAGTATTGGTTTTGGGGTCATAGGCCATGGGCCACACGCCCTTTTGGAGCCCACACCTCTAGACAAATATTTAACCAAATCTTGCAATGGAATAAACAATGAATGGTCGATGGCCTAGTGGTTAGCGTGCTGGCCTATGAGGCAGAGGTCTGGGAATGTTGATTAATGTATGTTAAATTCTATTACATGTTGTCCATGTGTGTCGACGGATCAATATGCTTTATTCCCTTATATATGTATGTTGTTGTGATTCCATTCATTGGTTTTTGTTGAGTGGCTTGTTGATGTTGTGATAAGAAAATCCCCATCCATAATTGTAGAAACCTAGTTATGGCAGTCTCCATAGATATATTGTGTGACACCTCACTTGCATCGCAGGTGTTAACGACATAGTTATACTCTGTCAGGATGATATCTTGGGCTTTGTTGACTGATAGGGAAGTCTAAACTTGGGTCATAAGAAAAGATACCAAAATCATTCTAACGTGGATATGTTTTGGCACCTGGGGAAACTGAAAATTCAATATTGGGTTGATTACAAAGAACAAGAGTTTGCACAGGAAGAATGTAAAGGATTGCGACTGAGCCCGACAGACTGATTAGAAAAATATCTTTACACAAACATTCATGTTTTTCTCTTTAGTGAATTCCCCATTCTATTGCATGAGTGGTTATCAAAGCTAGCAACAATATTCAAAAGAAATTTATTCAATGTGGAGCACCCACAGAGTGAAGTCATCGGTTGATTCAACAACTGAAAAGAGTTAATAATCCTATATCTAAGGCTATCGAATTTTGGGTTGATAGTATTATGGAGGGATATATTACTGAGATTGCAATGGATATTATCAGGTCATATAGTGAAACAGAAAGCGAGTTCTTTCAGGAACCTCAAGGCCGCTATTTGAAATCCTTGAAACTGTGGATAAAGATGTTCGTATGTGAAAAATGGGTTATGAGAATGGAGTCCAACGGATAAATCTTTGTGTGCAGAGACCTAGGGTAATGTCGCAAGAAATATTATGAGCAGAATGGAACGGAATAAGATGACATGTTTCCTATTTATAGCGAGATTGAGCAAGAACGTGGGCGCTTGAGGAGTTGAAGAAGATTTTGGTCGGGAAAGAGAAGAAGGATTGTGGCAAGAAGAGGAAGTTGCAGCGCGACCGAAATACATGACTACGAGTTGGCACGACACCTCGATGAAGAGTCCTGTGATGAAGAGGAGGAATGTCGTCTTATATTTGAAGAAGATGAAGTACCAGATCTAGATGAAGACTATGACATACCCGCGACCCGGACTACATCTCCAGAACCCAAGGTAATCTACAAAAACACATCACCCAGTGGTTTTGTCGATCATAATAACTATAATAGTGGAAATAACAACCAAGGAATTCCTACTAGTGGAACCTTTAATCCAACAATACCACGAGTACATAGAATGGAAATAAGTAATATAAAGTTACCTATACTCATTGGGAATGGGTTAGAGGAATTTGGGAAGCGCTCGTTCCTATGTGAAGTTGTATGGACATTGCGATAGGTCCAAGATGAGGCTATAAAACGAGCCCAGCTGATCACAACCCTTAGAGGTCATGCGCTTGACTAGTATATGAAATTCTTTGTGGTTCGAGCAGGGATCCCTATGAAATAATTAGATTAGATACGAACGAGATTGATAGAAGAGTTCAAGAAGCCTAAGTCCGAGTCGCAATGCATCACATAATTAAAAGAGATCAAGCAGTTGCAAACTGAGTCTATTTGGGACTTCGACCAAAGATTTAAAACTCTAATGACTAAAGTAAGTTTTCAGATGTTGAATGTCCAACATAAAGAATGGTTTATTGCGGCAATGATACTATGTATCCATATTCCTTTAATGCAACAGAAGATTGTATCCCAGAGAAAATATCTCGAGCTTACCATGAATTTAGAAGCTTCATTGCCCGAAGAAACTAGTGTGGGAATGATGCATATACAATAGAAACTTTCTAACCTCATGTTGCGGATGCAAGACATCAAGAAAAGAAAATAAGTACATGACAAATCTAGTATATAATATGCAGAACTGAAGGGCATCATAAAGACTCTCGTCTAGCATTCATGAATTATCTTGCATCAAAAGCACCAAATCCTATAAATGCACAAGGAATTCCCTAGTGTAGGATTTGTCAAACTAGAGGACAATGGTCGGAGGAATGCTTATATTTACATAAAATAGTGAGTGCACTGACCATCCTATATTGTAAATTATGTCGATCAATGGGTCACAATGAGAAAGACTGCAGGGCATATTAGTTGTTGTAGGAGAAAACAATTGACACATATCTGATGAAAAATGACGAACATATGCAAGATGAGTGAGCTTATACCAACAAACTAGGGGGGATGGTCTTTTTAGAGTCAAGGATGAGGAGGAGAATATGGTCGGGGAAGGAGCCAATTCATTTGTTATAATTGTGGACAGCTTGGACATTTTGGAAGATATTGCACTAATCCTACATCAAAGTGTTCATATTGTACAACATTGGACCACACCTCGAAGAATCATTCTCAGCCGATTGCTAAGAGGAAGACCATAATTGTGGGAAACCAGAACCCACCTCAAAATTACAATCCAAACATTAAAATATTTCCGTTGAATTGAGGTATGGTAATAGTGCAGTTGTAACAAGAGGACGTTTTGTGACTGGAGGAGATCAAGAGGCGCCATATAGACAACCAAGAGTTCGACCAATGCCACAAAAGAAACTGTAATTTGATGTCCAGAAAAAAAAAGAGGAAGTAATATTTGACTCATGTCATGATTTCTTTGACATAAATCCAACATCGACTTCCACTGCTATCCCAATATTGAATGAAGGACCAATATTGGAAATGACTCAACGATTTGAACAATTATTTCAAAGAAAACCAACAGAGAAGGTCAGCAAATTGAAATATTTCTTTAAAAATTGCTTAGCATTTATAGAAGATAAGGATGTTCTGGTAGAACTAACAACTTTAGTCAAAGAAGCTCAAATAAATGTGTGACCAGAAAGGAAAGTTAACTACATTGGGAAAATATTGAAAATTGGTTGTGAGCTAAGGATGAATGCCCATATAGGTGACTATGGCATGGATTATATTATTCTAGAATTGGGCTCAGGTGTTAACATTCTCACTATGCAAACATGGGAAAGTATGGGGAAGCTGAGACTAGTATGGTCTCCCATTCAGCTGAGATTAACCAACACATACTATTGGAGATAATGTTTATCTCTTGCATTTATCCATTAGGAGTTTATTAGATGAATTGTTAGTTAGTTAGTTGTGAGATATTCTCTTCAATTAGCCACTTAGTTTGGTTTTGCTTCCAATCATTTCTTTTCTCTCAATTTTTAAGTTGGTATCAGAATAGGTCTGGATGTGACTCCCTCACATAATTTCCTAGGATCGTGACAAATGTTTTTTGGGGGGGTTAAGAGTGTAACTGTAAGTGAGATATTCTCATCTTGAAGCTATGTGAGATTTGAGACCATTTTGTGTGTTCTAAGGATCTCTGTTGGTCATGATTGTTGAAAGAGCCGTCGTTATAGACTACACAAAAGTGCTATAAAAAGTTGTTTTTTCTGAGAAATAGATTGTGAAAAGCCGAGAAGACACAACTAACACCATCGTTGTTATAGTTGTTGAAGGTCACACCATGGAGAAGTCTATGTAAAAAGAGGATTCGCTTGTGCAGAAAGGAGTTGTTTCTCAGTAGCGCATAGAAGAGGAATAATGCTACCATAGTAGATGTGTTCATTGTTATAATGTTTTGTTCTTGCCATGTCAAAGGTGGAGCCGATACATTTTTTTTCCAACCATGTGAACCTCTCCATGCCGCCCAACGAAGCTACAACACATGGATACCTAAACTCATGAGCAACGGCCAGCCCTCAGACCCAGTGGTAACAATAGGAGTACAGCCAACTACCGTAGTCGTACAGGAATTTTCTGGGGTGTGTTTTTTTGCATTTCCACACCTCCCCCGCATGAATCGAAACCAAACTTCTATCAGGGTCAACCATCATTGCCTCCATGTTGCCCAGCCATTGCTACCACTAACCATGAGGTTTGAACATGAGACCTGATGAGGACTAAAACCCACTGAGACCAAATGAGCTACACCTCATGGCTTAACAAAAAAAGGGGGTGGAGGGTGCAACACTAGGACTTCCTGGGAGGTCAAGGAGCTGTTGTTCGATGTGTTAAGTAGTCGTTCAATGTGAAGTTTTATGTGCGAGGTAAATGAGTGAAGGAAGATAGTCTGGTCTATCGATTAAGGAAGTGGAAATTTGTTCTATAAGAGATTACAACTGCCTACAAGGTGTGAGCCACTATTTTTCGTTGATTTGGTGATTACTCATCAATATTGGTAGAGAATAACAATCATCGAGGAATTTGTTGCGCCGAAACAATTCATAGAGATGAATTTGATGTTGCATTGAAGAGAAATTGTCGATTTGTTGTTGTATCCCTGAGGACCAATCAGACCCGCGTAAAAGAGAGGAGTCGTGTACGTGCTTGTGAAAGACCCATAGAGGAGATTTACTCAAGTTGGAGAGGACCCAGATCACTGTTGAGAAATCCCTCTGTATGCTATGAGATTTTCCCATTCCATACACAAATTTTCTCATTTAACACAAGCTAAAAAATAACTTTGTTTTGAGAGGACAATTAAATTACCACACAAAAAAAATGCCACCAAGGAGGCTCCAACATGTCTTCTTCCATTTTTACGGTAAGAAATTATTATTTCTATGGAATTTGTTTCATTAACTAGAAACACGAATGTATTGTATTGGATATGATTAAATTCTATTGGGAATATTTTTCACTTTTCTTCTAAAGTCATGACCTACTAAAAGGTAGAATACTTGTTAATATATTTCAATGCGTATGTTTAATGTGAATATTGAAGTATACATAGTATATGTGCTAGAGTAGTACGTGTAAGAATGAAGATTCAAGTGTATATAGTATATGTGTTAGAGTAGTATGTATAAGAATTAGATATATCAATTAAATTGAAGAAAACTAAACATGATATTACAAAGTTTGTTTTGTTTAATTTATTGAAATAAGATCATGAGAATTTTAGAGTTTAATTATGTTACATATGAATTGAGCATTGTCGAGCTTATATTATTGGTAAGAATCTAGTATAAAATAATGTTAAATATAAAAAACACTAGCATTTGCACCGAGAGGGTAAAAATATTGAGTCTTTCCCTAACTGAACCTTTCTGACTTACCTTGGGAGACTGGAAATTACCTTGTGGTACTACTAAATCGACTTAGGACACAACCAATAGAGTCAACACAAGATCATGCACACCAAGGTACTAATAGAGAGGGAGGTGGAAGCTCTGACCACCATGGCAGGAGCTGGATCAGTCTTCACCTTTTTGGCATGGCTGTACGACCTGTCAATGTTAGGGTTTGGATGGGATTTGGTTCTTGGATGGTCGCTCTGAAGGGGATTTTTGCCTCTTGGTTTTTACTCTTTAAGGATTAGGGTTTAACCATGGTAATTTCTCCATTTGTTTTTACCTTTTTTCCTTGTTTAGGATGGAGGATGAGGAATAACTGGAATTAGTCTTGTGAAACGATCCACGATGAAGACATCTAGGCTCATCCTACTGTTTATAATCACATTGAGGTGGAGACTTCACCACTTTTGAGGGAGGTGTTAATTCCTGGTTTTCTCACCCGATTCCACTAGTTATGGATCTATTTTTGGAGCGATGCTTGGGAATGGCGCGTCGATTGAGGTCCTATGGCCTGGGGACCTAGACATTGCTCCACTGCCTTCATTATCTAGGGTTGTTGGATTGTCGATTACTGCTTTGGAGCGGGTTTCTCTTTGGGGTCTTTGATAGGGTTGCTAAGTCTTCTCCCATAGATCCGGTTGGTGGAGAAGGAACCTCGGGAGAGGTTGAGGTTATTTTGGAGACTGGGGTGGCCTTGGCTGGACAACGACCTTGCATTCAGGGTACCAATTATACTGAGACAGGGGTATATTTTGACTGCGGCGAGGTGGGAAACGTTGTAGGCGGTGGAAGGCAAACAAGGTTGAAGAAAAATTGGATCAGGCGAAAGGAGGCCCTAAATGTTACCCTAGGGGAAGATGTAACTTGGAATAAAATTCCTCAGAGGGTGAATTTGACCCTAGTGGGCTGCGCTTTGGGATGAACTTTCCTTCCAAAAACTGTGGTTAGATGGGTCGAGGAAAATTGGTATGATTTACTTGGCTTGGTCCCGGTGGTGGTTGACCTTTCTCGAGGGTGGTTTGCCTTCAATTTCATAGAATCCAACTCTCTTTAGAAAATGCTCGCTCGAAATTGGTTTCTTGATCATTATCCATTTCTTCTTAAGCCTTGGAATCCGATGTTCAACATGAGTAGAGAAAGGACTGATGAGGTTCCGATTTGGGTTCGCCTTCCTGGTCTTCCTTTACATTGCTGGTCCAAAGAGCATTTCCGTAACATTGGGAATTTGATGGGTACATTCCTGGAGGCGGTCTTTTCCTTTAGAGAGGCTTTACAACAAAAGGTTTCCCGTATACTGGTTCATCTAAACATCAGAAAAGGGTTGGCGGCCAAGATAAACCTTCGTTGGGGTTCTTTCTGCTATACATAGTCGTTGGATTATGAAAATATTCCTTTCCGTTCCAGATGATGCCATGAATATGGACATTCGGTCTCAAAATGCAAACTGGCTGCTCGTTCTCAAAGTGGCCATCGTCAGTTGTCTGGGGGATGGAAGGGAGCTCATTCCATATCTTCAGCGGTATCTTTGAGAATTGATTTACCATCTCTTGTGGTTCTGCCTAATAATACGAACTATGCCTTATTCAAAAAGGCGTCGGCAGGCCCTGTGGTGCTATTGGATCCTGGACAATCCTCTACACTAGAGCTCTCACTGGGTCATTCCATCCTGGGTACTAAATCTTTCCCTTTGTCTCCTGCTATTAATTTGTTTACTCACAATTTAAATCTATCTGGAATGGACTGGGTGGAGTGTTTGAAAAACTTAAAAATTTCTCTTTCTGATAAAACCTCTAGTTCCTTTTCTGCTACTATTCTGGAGGAATCCCCCTTGTTATCCCTCCCCTGTCATCCTTTGTCCTCGGAAGAGACCCCGTCACACCCCCCAAACTTGTCTCCCATTACTCCCCTAGACCCTCATAAGGTTGTATTACCTTTGGTCACGGAAGATTCCTCCCCTGTTGAAGAGGCCCTTTCTCCTTCCTCATGTTCAGACTTACCTGAGTCTGGCTACTTCCTAAGATCCTGTCTCAAATCCCCTAGGGGCTTGGGTTCTGGGATGATTCATGTGTCTAGAGGCAAAGGGAGACAATCTCACTTGGCGAAGGGCCAATTTCGAGCTAAAAAAGACCTTCTGGCTGGAAAAAAATAGTCCATTGAACGGGCGCTTAGAGCGGTGCATGCCCAGAAGAAGGGGTGTGGATGAAAATCATGTCTTTCAACGTTCGAGGTCTTGCTGTTCCCCACAAAAGATCAGCACTAAAAAGGGTGATTAGCCTGGATCACCCTGATATTTTTCTGCTATAGGAAATGTTAGGTGTAGGTGATGTGATTAAGGAAAGATTGGTTAGTTGGTTCCTTGGATGGGTTTTTGCTACATTGGATGCAAAAGGAAGATCTGGGGGTTTGGCTATTGGATAGAAAGAAAGTGTTGTTAAAGCTATTAACTTGTGGGGAATGGAACCAGTTTTGGGTTTGCACTTTTAGGCTTTGGAACTTCAATCATCGTTCACAGTTCTAAATATTTATGGTCCCTACTTGAACAGGGTCAATTTTTGGGAATCCCTCTTTAGCAATCCTCTTACCCATACTGATTCGGTCATTTTAGGTGGGGACCTAAATTTTTCTTTGGGTCAAGCAGAGGTTTAGGGTCCCCATGCACTAGCTGAATTACTGACTGACTACTTCACTCAGAAGCTGGAGGAGAGAAATTGGTTGGATATCGAGCCAGTCAGGTTAAAGGCTACTTGGAGGAATAACAGCTGTGGGGATGGTCATGTTGCAAAAAGGTTGGACAGGTTTTTGGTAGCTGAAGTGATGGTTGACATGATCCACTATATCTGGCAGTGGGTGGGTAGCAGGGGTTTCTTGGATCATCTTCCTATATTCCTGGATCTCAGGAATGGTCCTACACAACCCCCTAATCCTCTAAAGTTTAATTAAACATGGCTCAAAGATGATTCCTCTGTAAAATTGATCTCTGATATTTGGACCCCCTTTTCTCCTCGCAATAATATTTCTGTAGCTTTCCAATTCGCTGCAAATATCAAAAGTATGAAAGGGGCCATTAAAGAATGGGCGGTGGGGAAGAGATTAAGGGAGGACAATGAACTGAAATTTGTTGAGAGTGAGATCGCGAGGATTTTGAACTTTGAGGGGGGGGGGGGATTGATGACTCAAGAAACAAAAGAGGCTCTCACTATCATGGAAGAGAGAAGTAAGAATTTGTTGCTTGACAAAGAGGAGACCTGGAAATTGAAGAGTAGAGCTACTTGGTTGGCAAGTCGGGATGATAATACAAAATTCTTCCATGCTTTTTCTAATGGGAGAAAGTCCTCAAATACTATCTGGAGCTTACACGATGAACAAGGTGATGCTCATAACAAATTTGTTGGTATGGCTCGTATTGGGGGTGCTCATTTTAAAAACCTTTTCAGGGCCCTTCCTCGGGCTTCTATTGCGAAGGTCATCTAGGTGGCCCAAATGTTCCCCAATTTTGTTGATACTGAAGACAACCTTTCTCTTATGGAAACAGTCACTGAGGAGGAGCTTAAATCTTCCTTGCATAGCTTTAAGGGATAAAATCCCGGGACCAGATGGATGGTCTATTGAGTTCTTCCTAGGTTTATATGATCTTATTGGTGGGGACTTGTTAAAAGTTATGGAGGATACTAGGTTATCGGGGAGATTGCCAGCCAGTTTCAACTCTACTTTAACTGCCTTAATTCCTAAAGTTGACAACCCCACCACCTTAAACGAATTCAGACCCATCTCACTGTGCAATTGTGTTTACAAGGTGGTTACAAAGATTATAGTTCGTAGACTTAAGGACATGTTGTCTCTACATATCTCTGAAGAATAGTTTGGCTTCCTTGATGGAAGACAGATTCATGAGGCGGTTGGGGTGGCACAGGAGGGACTACACAGTATGAAGACAAAAAATATTAAAGAGGTCGTTCTTAAGATTGATTTGTCTAAAGCTTATGATAAATTCAGGTGGCTTTATATATGGATGTTGTTGACACACCTTGGGTTTGGTATTGGTTTCATCAGATGGGTAATGAGCTGTATTACCACTCTCTCCTTCTCAGTTCTAATCAATGGAGCGGCCTCCCCTTTTTTCCATGTTGAGAGGGGGTTACGTCAGGGATTTACTCTTTCCCCTTTGCTTTTCTTATTGGTTGCTGAAGGCCTTAGTCAAGATTTAAAGAATGCAAAAGATCTTGGTATGTTTAGGGGTATTCAAATCTATCACCATCTGTCGCTTACACATCTTATTTTTGTGGATGATGTGCTTATCTTTTTCTTAGGTTCACTTAGGGATGTTCAATCCCTATCTGATATTATGTTAATTTTCTCAAAAGATACTGGAATGGAGATAAATGAAGGAAAACCTATGGTGACCACCCATCTGCTGACTTTGGATGAAACACAAGCTTTTGCTAGGGTCTTTCCCTTCATCTAGATTGACATAGATGCGAGCTTAAAATAATTGGGCTTCTCTCTAAAACCAAATGATTATCGCAATATGGACTGGTATTGGCTCATTGAGAAGTTCCAAAAGTGGTTAAAATTTGGAGCCATAAGTGGCTTTTGCGGGCAGGTAGGTTGGTTTTGGTCAAATTTTTCCTTGAGGCTATTCCTATTTATTGGATTTCCTTGGAATGGATCCCAAAATTAATTCTAGAAGCGGTCAGGCATATTTGTTTTAGGTTCCTCTAGAGTGGTAAACAATAACACCAGGTGATACCTTGGGTCTAATGGGAAAGGATTGCGATCCCAAAGTGTTTAGGGGGCTGGGGTCTTAAGAATATTTTCCTTTTTTCCCAAGCATTGGCAGCCAAAGGTGGTTGGACACTAATCAACACTACCAGTCTTTGGACACATGTTATTCTAAAAAATATTTGGCTCCAGACTCACTGGAAGAATGGATCATGAAACCCAACAAAACACATTCTGGGGGCTCTGTAATATGGAAGGCTGTGATAAAATCCTTTCCGGTCATTGAGGCTCATCTAGATTGGAATGTTGGAAATGGTAGGCATGTTCGGATTGGGGTGGATCCTTGGTCTGGATGTGAGCAGCAACATCTTCTCCCTGAGCACACCATAGTTGCTTTGAACGTGAGAGGCATTCAATTTCTTCATCAACTTGCAGAACATATTCAAAGGCTTTGGTGGTTCCAATGCTGGAAACTTGCAAACTCATTTGGACTTAATGCTGTTGATGAATGGAATATTGGGTTATATATTGAAGAGTTGAAATGGGCACTTCTTTAATTAAGGGACAGGGAGGATGAGCTTGTGTGGGATGTTGATCCTAGTGGATGCTATACTCCAAAAGAGGGATATTTAAAACTGAGCGATGGTGGAATTCATAGGGATCAAATTTGGTGGTGGAAAAATCTGTGGAAGGTTAAAAGCCCTCCAAAGGCTAGAATTTTTCTTTGGTGTGTATTGGAGAATAAGGTTCCCACCTGGGAAAATTTGAAAAAAAGACGTTTTCAAGGGTCGGGGTGGTGTACACTTTACAAAGATGCGGGCGAAACCATATTACACCTCTTCCTTCAGTGTCCTTTCATTAAATCTGTGTGGACTAAGTGCTCTTTGTTAGTTGGGGAGCCTTGTGTTTGGGAAGGGTCGTCCATCTTACATGCATGGTCGAACTGGATTCGGGTCAAGGGACAAGATCATCACCCTGCTTTACCTCTGTTGGTGATTTGGGGGGTGTGGTTGGCTTGTAACAACCTAATATTTTATGATAAGGACTGTATACCTGCTATTGTAGCTAGTAATTCTTGTGGATTTCTGAAGGCTTTCCCACAGTACATTCATTCTGCTAGACAGTGGGAGAGGATGGAATTTGCGGTGGATAAGTTGGTTCCTTGGTGTTTTTTCGACGGAGCGACATAGAATAATGTTTGTGGTTGTGGGGAAATTCTTTTTGTCTCTAAACCTCATTTCTACGAAATTATAGCAGGATTAGGGGAAGGTAGTAACAATTTTTCAAAACTCATGAGCCTAAAACTCCTCCTAATGTTTGCAGTAGAGAAAGGGTGTAAAATTATCAATTTTATGGGTGACTCCATGAATGTTATCAATTGGATAAAAGGGACACAACAGTGTAGAATTATTAGATTGGAAAATGTTCTACGGTCAGCTAGAGAGATCCTTTCCTCATTTGATTTTTTCTCTTGTCAACACATTTATAGGGAAAACAATGTAGAGGTAGACGTTGCTTCAAAGGTGAGCTTGTTCTTGGAAATGGGTCAATGACAGATTAGAGAACATCGTGGGGAACATGTTCATGAATATTATCATCGTCCCTTCATAGAATGAGCATGAATGCTCATTTCTCATTTTTTTTACTTAGATTACTCTACTGCTTATTATATAACAGGTTATATCAACACTCTATTGACTGAGAAGGATGCTCACAGTATTCAGCTTACTGGTTTTATTCTCGAACATTAATAGGTTTTGTCATTGGATGGTTATGTGCTTCCAATTTTTTGGATTCCTTCTTGCCACTGTTTTATTCATGCCTTATACAAGGCGTGGATTGGTATGAATATTTGTATGACTATATGTAAATGTCCTTTTGACTGGTGACGAACTATATGTTATGGTCATGAAGCATTTGCTCTTCTTTTTTATTTTTGAAATACACTTTTAAGTGTATCAACAAAATGTAATTTTGTTTGAAGAAATAAAGTTACGCTTTTTTTCCAAGGAAAAAAAAAACTCGACTTACAACTGAGGTTTTAACTCAAGACATTCATGACTAAATAGAGTAATGATAAATTTCCTTAATGACCCTTGTTTGTTTGGATTTATTGACTTTCAGAATAAATTTTAACTTGTTTTCCAACCTGTCTTTCTTGATTGCAATTTCTATTGTCCAAAATCGGGAAGCAGAAATCCATTTTTTGGAGGTTTGTTGAAGTTTGTTTTCTACTCTGCGATTTTCGATGTTTGGATCCTGGAAGTCCTATAATTTTCAATAAGGAAATGTTCCTTTCTGGATTTCTGATTTTTGATATCCGAGTTGCAGAAAATGGAAATATAGTTATTTTTCAAAGGGTTTTATGATATTCACGATTTCCAATTTTCGGATTGCGAAAGTCGGCAATATTGCTTTTCGAATCGCGAAAATCGAAAAACTCACAAGTTTATTGGTCGAATATTTACTTCTCAATTTTTGACTTCCGAAGTTGGGAACGTGGAAATCAGAAATCACAATTATTTGGACCTTAGCACTATCCTGTTATATTTTGTCTCTTTGATCGTAGCCGTCCATACATCCTATATCTGCGGTCTTCATAATTTTTGTTGTTTAATTTTGGGTTTTAAATCTATTTGAAGTTACGATTATTTTTACCATTTTGCTCGTTATTTCTTGCTGTGTTTGAATATTTTACTGCATATTTTTCCTTGTTCCAACTCACGGATTTACAGTTTTGTAAGCTTTTTCACCAGTAAGTAATTACCACTTGACCGTTTTTTCTGTTGGTTTGAACTCGTGTCACTGTTTTAAACATGGTTTCCAAAATTCAATCGAAGATAATGTCCACCACCTCTAGGAACACCAGGTCGAAAACAAATTTTGAGGAGAAAAAGAACAAAGAACCTAACACCAGTGTGTTCACTGATACCAGTGGACCTGTGTCTGATACCTTGTACCTGGACTGGTCCAGGATTTACACTAGTTTTGACAATGAATATTTATCCTCTGTCATCCATGACCCCCTTTCATGCCCTATACAAACCCTGTTAAGTGAGCGTTGGACTATGCAAACCCAACCAAGTATGACTATACAAGTTTTGGAAGCTTGGGAGTTTGAGGGCCCACCCAAGACTTCTTCAGATGTTTGTTGACTACTGGGAACCCAGGCACATAGCATTTTAAGCTAGATGGGATGCCCCTAAGACTAGAAGTGGAAGATATCTACTTCATTACTGGACTATCCCGCCAAGGCGAGGTAGTAAACTTACGAGCTTGTGGGGTGGGTGTAGGGATCACCATCGAGGAGTATATAGTCGTACGTTGTCTTCTAGATACAGAGAAGATCAAAATCCAGGTTCCAGTGAGCTCCATCCAAATCATGAGTCTCAAGGTGATCGTTCTGGTACTATCCAGGATAGTAGGTTTGGAATCACTCCATCAGGCTTCCAGAACTCTCATGTTCTATTCAGTAGAGTGTATGAAACCTACAATGTATGATTGAAGCACATCATTATTGAGCACTATGAAACAACATCAGACAGTCTGCAAGATGGGTAGGATAAAGAACTTTGGGTTTTCCAGTATACTTAGCACTTTATTTTTTGAGTGGGTATCAGGCCTTATCCCAAGAGTTGAGGTTCCTCCATATAGTCTATGATATCCGCCCCACACCCATTGGGCGGAGGTGATGCGGTAGTTAGGGGAAGGCCGAACATTCATTCCTTTCCACCATACTTCTACCATTGGTGGCGATGACAGAACATGGCTGTTGATGACTATCCCTATGCAGAGATCGACTTCTGAGAAGACCCATACATGCCACTACCACTGGGTGCTGCATACGATGACATAGGTAAAATCGTAAATGTGTTTTGAAATATTTGATTTTATTGTATTCTTGATATATAAGGAAATAAAAAACATGTTTTTGGTGATATCATGTACTATCGTTAATCATGTGTATGCAGATGTGGGTATGAGACACCCATATGGTTTCCCTCGACATCATCAGAGGGGCCAAGGTAATTAGATGATCGGTGCAGATGTGGATTAAATGCTCCAAAAAATACATGGAAACTTCTCCAAGTTGAGACACAAGGTACCCATTGTTAGGATTTATAATCCCCCCTTGTCCATACTTAGTCTATTAGATTATATTTTCCTAACGTAGGAGTCATTAATTGATATTGGGTCCACTTGTACCTTTAGGTCCACTTGGGATATTGATGCCACCAGTACAAACAACTAGAGTACGAGGAACACATATATAGGTTAACTACATTTTGCACCTGAAAATCTCACATTGCTTCGCAACCTCCATGAGAATTTCACTTTGCCCTTTAACCTCCCAGAAATCCTGGCATGTGTCACCTTGGTCACTTTTTTCCTTGACCTAGAAGGGACGGCGATTTTTGGTGTTTTGCATAGAGCGTCATCGATGCCTGGTCCAGTTGAGCAAAAGGCATTGTTTTCCCTCTCCTTTGACAAAACCCTACGTCGACGCTCCTCACAGTTTTGCTAAAGCGCTGGTGGTCAATTAAAAGAAAAAAAAGAGATGTTTCTAGAAGTTTCTGTACGGGAGCCTTTGTGGAATTAGTTGCTATATGCCTGGGAGAGGTGGCATTCGCCTCCCTCACATGTAGGGATCTCATTCTATCATTTTTCCAAGTCATCTCTTGAGTTCTAGGACTATAAATAGAGCCTTCATGAAGAGAGTGGGGGAGGCCAGAAAAAGCATCCTTATGCTGCTATTTTGAAGTCTGAATCAGAGGCAAAGTAGAGGTAGTTTGTGTTTGGAGAGGTCTTCATAGTCATAAGAGATTGTAGACATTCTTGATTGAGACAGAAGCCATCGACAACAAGGCTTTTGGTTGTACTTCTTTTTCATCCATATATTGATACAAAGGCATTTACCTTTCATGTATTTGATTGTAGTGTTTGTAATTAAATATTATTGGATTCCTTGATCACCGATATGGATAGTTAGTTATCATGATGCTCTCATCCCTTTTGTTTGTCTTGTGATATATTTTGCAGATATTGAACTGTTACAAGGACTATCCAGAGAGAAGACAAGCAGATCCGAGGCTTAGGTATAATGTGTTTTATGTTAATTGATTTAATTATTCAAGGAAAGGATATGTTGTTGTCTCTTTTTGTTCTGTAGTTGTGTCTTACATTACAGAGGAATAAGCAGTGTCTGCACTAGTTGAGAATTACTATTAACAAAATTGGCGACTCCGTTGGGGATCTAGCTTAATCCAGTCAGATCTGGGGAAGATCTAGTCAGATCTAGTGCAGATCCAGTCAGATATACAAACTTCGGTAACCATTCCATCTATGAAGGTTATTTATCTCTCCTTTCAGTTGTTTAAGTTAACAAGGTGAGTTATCCATCTTATGCTTCTGATCTTTTGCCTCTGTTCTGAGTAAGTTTTTGCATTTTTTAGTCAGCTCAGTCTTTCTGGTTTCTCCTGCAGGTTTTTAGTCTTTTCATCCCACTGCTCCACAATGCTTTTTACTTTGGCTGATAGAGCATTGGTCCATTTTCGACATTGCCTTCTCCTTTGCTTTATAGAGCGTCAACGACACCTTTATGCAGGAATCTAGGAGTGCCATAGCAGCCTAGGATGCTCTAGTGCAAATCCCTTCAGCGCGCCGAGGTAGGTCTTAAAAAACCGACTGTTTACAAAATTTTTGTTCAAAAATTGGAATTTTTTCCTGTTCGTTGAGACTTTTCAGTTTAGTCTGCTTGATTGCTTGCTATCTAGTTTACTAGTTTTTGTGAGTCTGATTCTCTGTTTGAGCTCAGATCCAAAAATTTCTATCTTTTGCATTGTCGTAAACGAAATTGGAAACATAGTTTGATCTTGGTTTTTTAGTGAAGTATCTGAAAATTTCCTTTTGAAAAGAAAGCCTATATCCTCTTCCTAGAATATTAGTTTCTTTTGTAGAAAAGACTGCTTTGTGTGCCTCATATTTTCTAGAATAATACAAAAAGAATTGTTTTATTTTTCTCTTGTTTATGCTTGCGAAAATTGTTTGTTTTTTCATTTGCATGAGTGATTTAGAAGGATAAGTCTTTTTGACATTGTAGCAAAAATAAGTTTTGCATGAACATTAGAGGCTTAGTTTTCTCTCTGTCATTTTCAGAAACTTTAGAGTGCTTGTTTGAAAGAGTTTTTGTGTTTTGAAAGGAATTCCTTTGCATTTCTTTATTGGATCTTGTTTTGTTTTTGAAAACAACTTTCTTTGGTATATTGTTGAAAAGAAAAGAAAAAATTTTCTTCCTTACCTTAGTTAGTTCTCATCGAAGTCAAAAAGTGCATCTACATCTAGATTAATTTGCATTATTAGAGATAACATTCCACAAACATTCACCTAATCGTCCAGATAAAATTAACGGTAGCTTTAGGTCTAGAATTGATAGAAACTTGAGTGATAGGTTAGTGACATGTTCGGGCATTGTTGAGCGTAGGAGTTGTCGTTACTTGTCCGCACTACAACCCGGGACTCACGCGGTTCTTCCACGTACCGTCGGTATATCGAACGGCCTTTCACGTACCCTTGAGGTATATAGAAAGGTACTTCATGTACTCGATTGTATATCGGAAGGCCCCTTATGAATGGTTGTGCATTAGACAACACTACTACCGATTTGAGCTCCCACGTACCATGAGTATATCAGGAGAGCCTACTAGGATACCTTGACCATCTGAGAAAAACCCTTTGGTCATCTTGTGTGGAGAAATACACCAAAAAAAAAATTTGGGGAGACTACTATGCACGTACCCCTAAGGTATATCACGAGTTGCACCTGCTTGACAATCCTAGTAAGAGACCGGCTATTCTGAACACATCCTATCATTTAAGTCTGCTTGTGACCTTTAGCTCTGTGTAGGTTTTGCTTGTGTGTTTTTCTCCTTTTTTGACCTAGATTAGGTAACTTCGGCCACCACCATGGCTGAGCAACTTGCAATACGTCAAAATCGTAGATTGCAGGGTTTATCTCCTGACTCTCCTCCTACTGTGGAAGGACAAGAAGGAGTAACCATGGAAAAACCAACTTCTGCTAATGTTCCTATAGGAACTGCCTTAGATAGTGAAATGAGAGAAGATTTCACTATTTACACAAATCCTTTGGTTCAACTCCCTCCTGAAACTGATGCTTATGTGCATCCACCATTGGAAGGCCATGTCGATAGTCCTACTCCACCAGATTATGGCCCGGATGCTCCTTTTTGGAGGACTTCTATGGGCCAAGATATCGCTGAATTCAGGGTTATTAGACCTTCACCAGGGGATCCTCCTTTGGGAGAGGAGGAACAGAGAAGAATTAATGCATCTCTCGATCGAGCTCGTAGCTTTTCAGAGAGAGTAGAAAGAATCATTCCTCCACCTGTGTCTCATTATGAAATTGTATCGACTCGTTTACCCCATAATACAGATCCTTGGACTTTATATGAAATTAAACCTTCTATTGAAGATCATCCAACCTATGGTGAGGATTCCCGCAACCCATGGCCTGAAGGATATCATTCAGTAGCTCAACTATTAGGTCCTATTGAATAAATTCCATTTCAAGGTAATCCATGTCCAAATGACAATCCTACAGTCTCACATCCTGACCCCATTACTAGGCCTTCCATACCAGTCATGTTTGGGGGGAAACTACAAATCAAGTTATGTCAGCACATTCTAACACCGGGGGGCAACCCCTGGCATGATTTATGTCATATGTTAGTGGAATTATTGCTAGTTTAGGACAAGTTGCAGCTATAGAAAAACCTGCAGTAATCATCCCTCCTACTAATACTAATGTTGTTCCCCCCCCCATCCAGTTCAGGCCAACCCTTAGGGGTGCAACTTGTCAATAATATAACTTCTTGAAGACATACTTATCCAGGAACTTAGCCACCTATGGTCAATCAAGTTTACCAACAACCACCGACGACGACTATTTATCCTGGAATGCCCTACCCTAGGAATTCTTTTGTACCTTGGGGACAACCAAATTGGTCAAATGTCTCGTAATATGGAGGAGCTTTTGTTAATACTGTTGGAGGATATGGTGTCCCCCCCCTTAGAGGACCACCACGAGGACCTGGAGGACCTGGAGGTCTTGGAGTACCTAGTGGAGCGTTTGGAGGACCACCACCTGGAGGCCCACCACCACCACCTAGAGGACCACCAACACCACTCCCTGGAGGACCACCACCACCACCACCGCCTTCCGGAGGACCTCCTCCCTCGGGTGGTCGACCTCCCCATCGAAATTCTAGAAATCAACAACCTTTTCAACAAACTTCGAGGGCATCATCCATACCCATCTATCAATCAGCATATGGTCCTACTGGTCAATAAATTGCATATCAGTACTACCAGTATCTGCAACCTAATCAACAACTACCATTTCTGGCTAATTTAGATCTTCCATATTTGTCAAGATTGATAAATGACCCGATCCATCATGACCCTCTGATTTTACCACACATGGTAGATCACACATTTATGGCCTTCCCTATCCCTCTGCAAACTCTTTGGACCCCATGGACTATTTTTGTACCTTTGATGTTTCCAGGATAATCCCTAAAAACACTCATTATTTTCCATACGCGACTTTTGGCCAAAAACCTGCATGTATACGCGAATTTTGGCCAAAAACATGCATGTATACGCGACTTTTGGCCAAAAATCTGCAGAAAAATTCCTATGGCTTGGGGTGTACCACAATAGACAGAGTAATCGCAGAAATCAATCCCTTCCCAATATGCAAGAGAAATAAAATATTTGACACTAAAGGATCTCGAAACATACCTTATTCCGGATGGTTGATGTAGATCCCCGTTGAGCTTTTCCAATCCCGCTTGTGTTAGCAATTTGCTTTCTCAACAATCATCAAACAAGACAAGCATGCTATATAATGGTGTTAGACCTACTCTAGCATATTTAATCAATAATGTATAAGCAATTAAAATCATCCATGGATTCAATATTCATTTAAATGCACATCATTGGATAGGAAAAGATATTTCTATTAATATAAATCAGAGATTACATGAATGACAACCTTTGTCGACACGTCTACGAACCGGAGAAACTAAGTCCCCCACCTGGGCCTCCATCCTCCATCTATTGATAACAAGCTCACAAGCAAAGACAATCTTGGGAAGATCACCAAGTGCTCCAAGGGACAAAGGGATGTAGACTCAAGTATAAGCTACGACAACAATGGACTATAGTTTTCTTGCTCTTCAAATCTCTTCCTTCAATGTATCCAAAGGGTTCCTTATATAGTGCTTCAATGGGGTAATGGAAGGTCAAATCTGAGTGATCTCGAGGCATATGGAAGGCCAGGAGACAAGTGACTCGGATCCACATCAAGGAAAACTCCAAAAATATTTGGCCTTTTGCACACATCCCGATGTACGTGGGTTTAAGGGTTATATCCGTGTGTATACGCAAGAAAGGGTTTAAAAGTTGTGTATAGAAAATAACAGGTGTTTTTAGGGATGATCTTGGAAACATCAAAGGTACAAAAATAGTCCATGGGGTCCAAAGAGTCTGTAGAGGGACAGGGAAGGCCATAAATGTGTGATCTACCATGTGTGGTAAAATCAACTGTAATAGATGCCCCCTAATGTGTGAGGTCATAGGGGTGATACGATGGACGAAATACATTATAAGTCCATCCTAGAAGTGGAGTGATGAAGAACCAGGTGGAAGAACCAGCCATCCAACAATATAGTACAAATATCTCTGCATATGACTGCAAGTACATACAACAGTCCTGGATACATAAGAGTACAATGGCCATGAATAGGCATGATACAAAATATGACATGTGTGGTCATCACCACGTACAATATAGATAGATCAAAATCTCCGTGATGAATATATATAAAGGATCATGATCTCCATGAAAGATGAAGATATACAATGGATCAAGATCTCCATAATGGCTGAAGATATCTGACATACACTGGAATCAAGTCACGAGAGCTTATATCTCATGAATACTGTCACGATCAAGGATGTAGCATATCAGAAATGCCACCAATCTAGAAAGTATTCTACACAATCTGCTACAAGTATATGTCCTACTATGTGAATAGAGGTGTCGAGGTCGAGCATAGTAGTCCATCGTCTGATTACTAGTCATTGATTTATACCGTTAACAGACGCGAGATCACCCACTGATAATGAAAATGGGAATCAAGGTACTAGAGTGCAATATAACAAGTGTGAATAAATGTGTTGAGGTCTAACACTTGAAAGAATCCATCGATCAGGGGACATTGATGTATTCCCAAAACTGTCGATGGCAAGAGAACCTACCACTGATGACTGTAAGTCTTAAGGCACTCAAATGACTCTAGACTCCTATCCCAGAATAAATGATCTGAAGTCGATGGGATGAAATCCACTAGAAGCAGGACATTAAGGCATACCCCATCATCCAACATGAGGTACTTAGCAAATTTGTATAATGTGGAAGGAATTGATCATAATGTGCTCGAACCAGTACCAGTACCAGGAATGGATGACATGCAAAGTCAAGAAAACTGAGGAATGGCCGAATCAGGCTTCAAATTCCTTTGAACAAGAGCATAAAGGCGAATGGTGACTGAATGTAGGCAGCATAGACTCAATATACAAAACTGGGACATCTCTGGGACATAGGAGGCATCGACAGAGGACCATAGGGATTGGAAGCTTAACTAGTCGATGGAGATAAACTCAGAGAAATGAGTACAACTCCTAAAGTCAAACTAATAACCCAACCAACGGATGTGATATACAATGCTCTGTTCAAAGGAAACACGACGTGACTGCTGCCAAAGATAACATCTTTTCCTGTCCGGATTTTTGGTTTTTTGATTTTTTGGACTTTTTAAAATATTTTGAAAAGCTTGAAAAAGAATAAAAGTGCTTTATAGTTACAAATCTAGGAGGAGACGAGTATCAAGGGGCAAACAAACTAGTTCCAAGTAGTGGAACATACCTATGCTCAATGCAAGGGAACATGTGCAGGATAACGACACTCCGGGGAAAGTCCCCTCCCGGTAAAAAATGGGCAATCAAGCTGCAAAAGATATATAAAATGGCTCTACTTGGCTGGACACGAGACAAGCTCAGGCTATATGGCTTAAAATCAAAGTCAGGGAAGCCAGCATAAGGCTCAATAAGGCAAGAAAAATTCATGATAATGCAATTACAACTTGACATATACAAGGGAGTCCCAGGGAAGTGTCCAACATAAATTTCAAGAGGAGTATGAAGCTCTTGCTTAAGGACATGGCGGTACTAAAAGGGACTTCCATACCTAAGAGAGGACTCATAGCATGGGTACCAAATGCAAAAGGGAGCTAAATAGGACACCCATGTATAGGAAAGCTCTACCATTCGCATAATGGAACTTCTAAAAGCAGCAAGAAGGTTCTGTTACAAGATGGAATGGGTTCATACCTAGGGATAAGATGAAACTGTCATAAGGTCATGCAAAATGCAAGCGGATATGAAATCCTAACCTATATGCTAGTTTAGATGTAATACATGTGATAGGAACGAACGGGTCAAAGCCTTGGAGAGAGTGTACAAAAACTGGACTCTACATGACAACCATATTAGTCCAAAACAACCCAAAATAGTCAATAAAGAATCCAAACTATAGGATATATGGAGGAATGATCATGACAACTGCATCCAAAGGAAACAATGCGGTGAACGATGAGACATAAAAAGTAAAGTAAGGTGTAGACCCAACGTTTACGTATCGACTACCACCCCCGTGAGGGTGAACACTAGTGTTAAGACTGGATGAAGGGAGTGATATGACCACTCTCAAATCCATCAACAAGGTAAGGGGCTGTAGTGCCCCCAAGTCCAACACCAGGGTTAGCACTAGGACCAAGGATGGGCGACAGGATACCAGGCATGCCAAACATAAAAGGATCTGAACTCAAGAGAGCATACATATACTCAAATAATTGTGATCCCAAAGGCCAACTAGCGCACAAAGAGCACACTCCTAAGAAAATAGAAAACCAAAATACAAACAAACTAAGGGGAGGATATGTGAGCTCCCGAATGCAGCAGGTATATCTCGCCTAGGAGAGGCTTGAAACTCCCATACACTACAAGCGGAGGTACGTAACCAATTATAGTGGCCCTCAGCTTCAACGCATAAAGTGACTATACTGTCTGACCCCTATATGGCTAGGACACCTGTAGAATAACCTCTGCAAATACCCCCTCGATAACCTAGGTAAGGAAACTAAGGACACCTCGATATAATCAATGCTCAAGCAAACAGTCATAGGCGAGATTGATCATATGGGCGGGGTAGCAAAGCTCGAAACTCTCGAAAGAGACCCCAGATACAAATACAATCTTGGAAATATCTCCGATGCTCACATAAAGTAACCAGGGGTCATCCCAGTCACAATCGCGTGCACTGCCTCGTGCTTAACTCCCGTGTAAGAGGAGTGTCCTGAGAAACACTAATTATATAAAGGAATTTCACACTCTCACCTGGACAGACACATAAATGTTTCCTTTAGTGGTCTTGGAGAATTTACTCACAATGAACTATTCCAAGACCATAAAACCTAGTCTTGTTTGTGAACCCTATAAAAGAAAAAATGTGTAGTTCATTTTAAATTATGCGTTGATTTTAATTGGATGTAATTACTCAAAGGGAAATGGTCGTGCAATTAGTGATATGAAGACTTGGCAGTAAAATAAAAGTGCACACCATAACAAACAATGCTAAGTGCAGTCTTGTAGAATGAAAAACTGGGTATGCCACTTCATGAGATGCATAAATATATATTCCTTTATGAATGCCAATGCAATCCTTCCTATATGAAATCCTAAACACAACTCTCATCCAAGCAATCCAATGCAAGTACCTCCTCAAATTCATATCTAAGATGCAACTACTTTGTATTTTTCAATATAAAAGCATGAAAAATGCAATAAAATTCATCTAAAACTCTCAGTCTCTACATCAAGTATAAAACACAAGCCCAACAAGACACCGAGACAAACAAGAGTAATGTACTAATGGAAAAATAAAAAGGAT
Organism: Pseudotsuga menziesii; assembly: GCA_001517045.1. Classification (NCBI taxonomy): domain Eukaryota; kingdom Viridiplantae; phylum Streptophyta; class Pinopsida; order Pinales; family Pinaceae; genus Pseudotsuga; species Pseudotsuga menziesii. The sequence goes on along the minus strand of LPNX010079040.1, from coordinate 273,040 downwards.
AAATGAATAAAACTACTTTCAAAGAAAAATCAATGAAAAGACGGTATTTGGTCACAAAAGAAGCATCCAACAGACAACATCAGAACCAAGGAAGACCCAACCACACTCACAACCCACCCAACAACTTCCCACAACATCAAACTCACCAAAAGGGGGGATGTACGCAACTGTTTAAAGAACAGCTGTGTATATATGTGACTTTTTGCCAAAAAGATGCACGTATATGCAGATTTTGGCCAAAAACCTGCATGTATACATGAATTTTCCAAACATCCACGTATGTATGCGACTTTTGGCCAAAAACCTGTGTATACAGAGAAGATAGTGGTAAAAATCAGACCAAGGGTCAAACCAATAAAGGGGAGTGTCAATGGATGAACATACTATAAAATGCAACATAGAAACAAGGAGAAACAAAGAGAAAGTCAAGAATATCAAGCACTTTGTGCCCCCAAACCCCAAAAAAAAACAAGGAACATCCCCAGTATGGTCGCCAACTCTGTTACAGAGAAAACTTCCTATGGTTTGGGGTGTACCACAATAGACAGATAACCACAGAAATCAATCCCTTCCCAATATGCAAGAGAAATAAAACATCTAACACTAAAGGATATTGAAACATACCTTATTCTGGATGGTTGATGTAGATCCTCGTTGAGCTTTTTCAAATCCCGCTTGTGTTAACAATTTGCTCTCTCAACAACAGTAAACAAGACACACATGCTATATAATGGTGTTAGACCTACTCTAGCATATATAATCAATAATTTATAAGCAATTAAAATAATCCATGTATTCAATATTCATTTAAATGCACATCATTGGACAAGAAAAAATATTTCTATTAATATAAATAAGAGATTACAAGAATGACAACCTCTGTCGGCATGTTTGCGAATCGGATAAAGTGAGTCCTACACCTGGGCCTCCACCACCTCAATCCTCCATCTCACAATAGCAAGCCCACAAGCAAAGTAAATATTGGGAAGAACACCAAGTGCTCCAAGGGACAATGGGATGTAGACTCAAGTATAAGCAAGCTACGACAACAATGGACTATAGTTTTCTTGATCTTCAATTCCTCCTTTCTTCAATGTATCCAAAGGGTTCCTTATATAGTGCTTCAATGGGGTAATGAAGGTCAAATCCAAGCGATCTCGAGGCATATGGAAGGCCAGGAGACAAGTGACTTAGATCCACATCAAGGAAAAATCCAAAAATATTTGGCCTTTTGCACACATCTCGATGTACACGGGTTTAAGGGTTATATCTGCATGTATATGCAAGAAAGGGTTTAAAAGTCCCGTATGGAAAATAATGAGTGTTTTTAGGGACGATCTTGGAAACATCAAAGGTACAAAAATAGTCCATGGGGTTCAAAGAGTCTGTAGAGGGACAGGGAAGGCCATAAATGTGTGATCTACCATGTGTGGTAAAATCAGTTGTAACATGGAGGTCCTAGAGGACCTAGTGGACCATTTGGAGGACCACCACTCGAAATCCCACCACCACCACCTAGAGGTGGAGGACCACCACCACCACCCCTTGGAGGACCACCACCACCACCACCACCTTCCGGAGGACCCCCTCCCTTGGGTGGCCGACCTCCCCATGGAAATTCTAGAAATCAACAACCTTTTCAACAAACTTCGGGGGAATAATCTATACCCATCTATCAATCAGCATATGGTCCTACTGGTCAACAAATTGCATATCAGTACTACCAGTATCCACAACCAAATCAACAACTACCATTTTTGGCTACTTTAGATCTACCAGACTTGTCAAGATTGATAAATGACCCGATCCATCATGACCTCTCTTGGCCTGCCATTCCTGTAAAGTTGCCTTCAGATATACCCAAGTTTGATGGTAAACCTAGTGAAGATCCAAAAAACCATGTGATGAAATTTCACTTATGGTGTTCATCCAATTATTTGATGGATGGTTCAATCCATCTAAGGATTTTTCAAAGAACCCTCATTGGTATTGCCACAAAGTGGTACATCGAATTACCACAGCACTCTTTTTGGGACTTCAATGCTTCAGCAATGGCATTTTTAACACACTTTCAATTGCCAATCCAATATGAAACAGGTACAAAAATTTTGACTTCGCTTCGAAAAACCACATCAACTCACATCTCTGATCATATCCATGAATGGAGACGAAGAAGAAGGTTAATTAAGGCCCCCATTCCTGATCAGTTGCTCGTTGATTGGTTTACAAAGTATTTACTTCCACCTATTGCTAGAGATGTTGCGACGGTAGGCACTGTTACTAAGGAGCAAGCTATTAGCCGCGCTCAGTACCTGGACTTGGTTTACTCCCAGTCAGGTAATTTGTATGATCTAATTCCCCATGCTCCTCGACCTACAACTGATCTATTAAGACCCGCAACTGAACCACCTACCGATGGCATACTTGGTTTAGTTCAAACGCAAATGGTGGAAAAATATTCTAAGAAACAAAATCAAGCTGCCACTCCATCAAATCAACCAACACCATCTACCAAACCTGTACCCTCTCCTATTGCTTCCACTGAAGTAAATGCAATCCAATCAAATGAATCTTCCAGTGGAAAGAAGAAAGGCAAAAATAAATCTAAAAAACATGATAACCAACAGGAAGGAAACAAAACATAGAACTCAGATGCTGGTTCAAAATGTAAGTGAAAGGTAAAATTTCCTTGTTTAATCTGCGGAGGTGACCATTTTACAAAAGAATGTCCTCGTCGTGAGGAAGTTAGTAAGTTTTTGAAAACTTCACCCACCCCAGCAGTCTTGAAATATCCTTTCCCTTCCCAACAATAGTTAATTGATCATAAGTCCTTAAACGAAACTTCCTCCTCCACCGATGAAGTTCGAATGATGTCTAGTGAAATGGTTAATTTAAATACAAGAGCACACAGTTATGACCCTCCTCCGAAAAATAAAACTGATGATATTCCATCTAAAAAACCCTCAACTTCCACACCTCCTCCTAATAATGGTATTCATATTGAAAAACCTATACTAGAAGCAATTTTCTGTCCATGAAAGGGTACTCTACGTAAGTCCATAATCAATCTTAATGCTCGTGTCGCCCAATATTATAATATTGTTGAAGATTTGGCCCAGGTACCTTGCACTATGTCAGCTTTAGAGGTACTTCAAACCTGCCCAACTCAACAGAAAACTTGCTTACTACCCTTGGAGCTATGTATCCCAAGAATAGTAATATCATCACTTTCAAACTGGATGATTTCAAGACAAGACTCTCACATCAGTTATCTTTCTAGATCACTACCAAGATTGCTGGAAAGACTATTCATCATACCGTTTTGGACGAGGGTGCCTCTACTTCAATTATGTCATTATCTTGCTGGAGAGCCATTGGTTCTCCAAAAATCAACCATTCACCTACCATCCTTAAGGATTTTGATGGTTGTGGATTTCAACCCTATGGATTACTACTTGCCATCCATGTTGAATTGGGGGGCAAGTCAGTCTCCATTCATATTGAAGTCATCGACACTCCTTTGGATTACAACTTACTCCTAGCTCGTAATTGGTTTTATGCTATGCAAGTTGTAGCATTGACCATTTTTCGGATCGTCCAGTTTCCATTCCAAGGAAAGATTGTAGTTGTTGATCAGTTAGATTTCATCACACCTAGTGCCATTACAACTAATGCAAATATCATTTTGTTCCTGCATACCCCACAGTATAAGGACATTGGAGTAGGTCTTATCAAATATTCTTCACTAATGGGAGTCTTTCCCTCATCTGATCCTCCTCCTGCTTCACAAACTGCATCTATTAACATGATTTCTACCTCTCATACAGACAAAGAAAAAGCAATTGTTGATGAATCAACATCCCTTTCCCCTTTTGAGGAAATTTACAATGTAATCCAATCTACCAGTGATTCCCCCACCAACTACCATTTATTGGTGGCCTCATACCGCTATCACATGCCATACTGGCTCGAAAACCCCTCCCCATCTTTGGATTATCTTTCACACACACTTCCTATAGACGAATCTATTATGGAAGTTATGTTGTTAGAAGAGATGCCTTGGGAATATTTTCACCACAGATATTCTTTCCTTCCCCCTTACCATATGTTAGAAGACCACTTCACCTCTATGGTTTCATCTGATATAGTCCCCAACCCTCATTCTCTAATCCTCACTCGTAGTGTCAATTCTGAAGGAAATTTATGCAACATTACCAAAACTATGCCCGTCGACATATCGGTGAAACCAGGTATTTCCGAAAACATTTTCATAGGAAAAAACTCTTCCCTTGAAGAGATTCAAACATACACGACCCATTTTAAGGAATTTTGAGATGTATTCGCATGGAAATATGAAGAAATGCTAGGGATTGATCCCCCTATCGTTGTTCATGAGATTAAATCTTACCCTGATGCCAAGCCCGTCTGTCAGAAACTACGACAGGTCCATCCAAGAAAAGCTGTCGCTATTAAAGAAGAAGTTGAAAAACTTCTCAGGGATGGTTTCATTTACCCCGTACCATTAACTTAATGGGTGTCCAACATAGTCCTTGTGAACACAAAATAGGGTATTATTAGGGTTTGTATCAATTTTAGGGATTTGAATCGAGCTTATCCAAAAGACAACTTTCCCACTCCCTATATCGATCAAATAATCGATAACTGTGCTATAAGCGTTATTTTTTCCTTTATGGATGGCTTCTCCAGCTATAATCAGATTGAGATTCTCCCGTCAGACCAACACAAGACATCATTTATTTTCCCTTGGGGGACTTTTACTTATCGTAAACTTCCTTTCGGTTTAAAGAATGCTGGTGCGACATTCCAACGTGCCATTTCATATGCTTTTCATGACATTAAACATGTTGTGGAATGCTATCTTGATGGCCTGCTTGCTCATTCCAAGTAGCGGGATATTCATGTCGATCATATGAGAGCTGTGTTTCTTCGATGTCATCATTTTAATATTCGTCTAAATTCCCATAAATGTGTTTTCTGTGTAGAAGCTAGACGACTTCTTGGTTTTATTATTTCCAAAGACAGTATCTGTATAGATCCCTTGAAAATTGAAGCTATCTTATCCCTACCTGCTCCCACGAACGTAACTGAACTTCAAAGTTTTCAAGGGAAGGAAAACTTTCAATTTCGTTTCATCTACAATTATGTAGAAAGGACACATGGTTTCATGAGGTTTCTCAAGAAAGATACCCCTTTTGTCTGGGATGATTTCATGCAACACACATTTGATAATCTTAAACATGCACTTACCCATGCACCAGTGTTACAACCACCAAATTATGCTAAGGATTATTCCTTGTATGTGGCTACATCCTTGTCTACTATAGGCATGGTCCTTGTTCAAACAGATGAACACGACCAAGAACATGTTATTTATTACGCTAGTAAGAGTCTTTTGGACTCTGAGACTCGTTACTCACATGTGGAGAAACTTGCTCTGGCCATGGTCATCGTGGTTTAGAAGTTCTCTCATTATATTTTGCTCCACACCACCACTATTTACATGGATTCCAACCCCATGTACTACGTTCTTACACATCAAGTTCTTGGGGGAAAATACTAACGTTGGATCATGATTCTACAAGAGTTTGAGCTAGAATTTGCCAAAAGTACTTCCAAGAAGTCCCTCTTTTTTGTAGAGCTTATATGTGACCTTCCCCATACTACTGAGCCTACAGAGCCCCTTGATTCATTGCCTGATTTATCATTGTTTCTCATTAGTATGACTGATCCATGGTACGGAGATATCATTTTGTATCTCTAGACCTTACAATACCATCCTACTACCTCTCGAGACAAACGTCGTCGCATTTGCCACCAGGATAAAAGCTATCTTATCTTGAATGATACCCTCTATTGCCATGGTGTTGAATCTATCTTACGATGTTGCCTTACACATGAAGAGTCTGAGATTGTTCTAAATGATTTCCATGCTGGAGCTCGTGGCGATCATCTGTCTTGGTTGGCTACTGTCCAGAAAATATTGCGTGCTAGGTACTTCTGGCCTTCTATTTTCAAAGATTGTATTGAAACAGTCAAGAAATTCCCACCATGTCAAATGTTTACTTCCAAGAAATGCACACATCCAGCTACGCTCCATTCCATTGTAGCAGTTGGCCCCTTTTCCAAATGGGGCATAGAATTCATGCACTATAGACCTACCTCAACCGGGGGGCATGGATACATTATCGTGGCCGTGGACTATTTTACAAAATGGGCTGAGGCAATTCCCACATATTCCAAATATGGTAAGACTGCTACATTATTCTTATTTAACCATATCATTGTGATATTCTAGATTCCTAGGGCCATTGTGACCAACCATGGGTCACATTTTCAAAACAAGATGATGGTGGAGCTTAATGTAAAATTAGGGTTTCTTCACGATAACTCTACACCATACTATCCTCAGGCCAATGGCCAGGTTGAGGCTATAAACAAAGTATCAAAACCAATGCTTCAATGGATGGTAGGGAAAGCCAATTCAAACTGGCATTTACAGCTCTTCTCTGCACTCTGGACCTATAGGACTACTGTCAAAACTTCCACTGGTTTTACACCCTTCCAATTAGTATACGGACTGGAAGCTACTCTCCAAATAAAATGTGAAATCCCTTCTTTAAAGCTTGTTGTGGAACTATTACCCAACACCACTATAGACGAAGAAAGATTCCTATATCTGAACAAACTTCATGAAACTCAACGTTATGATGCCTTAGCTAATGAGGCACATAAACGAAGAATGAAGGTCCAATATGACAGGACTGTCCAACCCCGTTCCTTCAATGAAGGATATTTGGTTTTGACCTATGACCAGAAGCTTGACAAGCTGGGGGCAGGAAAATTTGAGTCTATGTGGCATGAGCCCTATATTGTCAGTCACATTTTAGAGAAGGGGGCATACAGATTGGTTGATTATGATAGGATACCTTTGGGAGAGCCCTGAAATGGGCTTTCCCTCAAAAGATACTATGCCTAGGTCATCTAGCATAAGATCTCTGTAAATATTGTTTATAGTTTGTTGTGTGTCTTAAGCTTTGAGATGTGTGTCTTTTGTGTGAATTAAAATGTGTTTTTTCATAAAACCCTACTTATGCATGTCTTTTGTATGATGGATAGATGACTTCCTTCATTGGTTTTGCTAATGGTGCTCATTGATATACACTTAACCTTGCATCAGCAGCTTGGGTACTATACTCTCCTACAAGTGAGATGGTGAGTTAAGGGGGTATTCTTTTAGGTCCCTCCACCAAAAATCTGGCAGAATATCATGCTGTGATTGGATTGTTGATGGAAGCCCTAGCTAATGATGTAAGGGAAATTAACGTTTACCTAGACTCTAAACTAGTTGTTCAATAGCTTAATCGAGTCTACACCATTCAAAATACCATGCTTCTTCATACTTTCTAAAGAGTTAGGTTGTTATAGATGTCTTTTGAGCAAGTTACATATCATCACATCCCGAGACATTTAAATGCTGTGGTAGATTCCTTAGCTAACTATGTATTAGATTGGTATATTGCTTATACTTAAAAGTCCATTTGAAAACATAAAAACATATGTAAATTCATAAGTAGATAAATCATTATACACATTACATTTTCCACACACAACTATAAATATAAAAGTTTGTCATACATATAAAAAGTTGTTACACCGAGATACAAAATTTGGGTTGAAGCATCTCTAGCTTTCAGTGCCCATTCAAGACCATAAGAAGTTCAGAATACATATACATAGGGAAAAATCTGAAGCTTCGAAGCTTTCAGTAATACATATACAAAAAGTAGAAACCAAGGCAAACTAATCCTCATGATTCTCATGGTAGCATGCAATGGCTTGGGCCACTCTGCGGAGTAGCCTAGAGAACCGTCCAAAGACACCTGTAGTATGGCGCTGATAACGCTTTGGTACCTCGTCCGTCATCATGTCTGGGATGCTCAAAGTCAAATGATGTAGGTTCTCCCCAAGATCTCCGAGTTCTTCTTCAGCTTCATAGCGGTATAGCATAATATCCCTGGTACCTACTCGCCTAGCAATAGGAGACATCCCAACTGGACGGATGGATCCAATGTCTGCATGAACAACTTTTTTATCTCAGTACTACAGAAAATAAAAATGAAATAAATAAAAAATTTCAAAAAACATAAGTGGATAATGTCTTATTACCTTGATTATCCCACACTTCCCCCTTAGGTAAGACTAGATCTGGGTCATTTCGGAAGTATGCCCCCTCATAGGCATAATCCTCCACCATAAGTAGTTGGTTTCTCAACCAGCGAAAGAACCTGGAACTGTAAGTGAATTTAGGTCCTCCACCTCTAAGGCGAGGCATAGTTGTCACCCATGCAAGCATCCTCGGATCCTCAGGATCCAGTCTGGTAATGGTCACTTGGGGCCTCATGTGAGGTACCCCTTGTAAGATGAAAGACACCACCACTGCTTCGTAACCAAACTGCTTCAGTGTCCCTCTTTTGCACTTGTTTAGTTGACTCTTCAGACATGCCAGCATGCCTTCACACCAGTTGAAGACAATGGGCTCCATGCATTGCAAAGCATATAGCATATGAGATCTGCTGGTAAGGTGGGCAGCCCTAGTACCTGCCACCTTGCCGATTGTTACATCTGATTTTACCACACATGGTAGATCACACATTTATGGCATTCCTTGTTCCTCTATAGACTCTTTGGACCCCATGGACCATTTTTGTACTTTGATGTTTCCAATATCATCCCTAAAAACACCTGTTATTTGTTGTACGCGACTTTTAATCCCTTTTCCGCGTATACACGCGGATATTACCCTTAAATCCGCGTACATCGGGATGTGTGAAAAAGGCCAAATATTTTGGAGTTTTCCTTGATGTGGATCTGATTCATTTGTCTCTTGGCCTTCCATATGCCTCGAGATCACTTGGATTTGACCTTCCATTACCCCATTGAAGCACTATATAAGGAACCCTTTGGATACATTGAGGGAGGGAGAATTGAAGAGTAAGAAAACTATAGTCCATTGTTGCCGTAGATTGCTTATACTTGAGTCTGCATCCCTTTGTCCCTTGGAGCACTTGGTGTTATTCCTAAGCTTTCCCTTGCTTGTGAGCCTGCTATCGAGAGATGGAGGATTGAGGTGGTGGAGGACTCAGTTTCTCCGGTTCGCAGACGCGCCGACAGAGGTTGTCATTCATGTAATCTCTGATTTATATTAATAGAAATATCTTTTCGTGTCCAATGTTGTGCATTTTAATGAATATTGAATCCATGGATGCTTTTAATTGCTTATACATTATTGATTATATATGCTAGAGTAGGTCTAACACCATTATATAGCATGCTTGTCTTGTTTGCTGTTGTTTAGAGAGAAAATTGTTAACACAAGTGGGATTGGAAAAGCTCAACGGGGATCTACATCAACCATCCAGAATAAGGTATGTTTCAAGATCCTTTAGTGTTAGATGTTTTATTTCTCTTTCATATTGGGAAGGGATTTATTTCTGAGGTTACTCTGTCTGTTGTGGTACACCCCAAGCCATAGGAAGTTTTCTCCCTAGTGGAGTCGCCAATTCTGTTACGGAGAAAACTTCCTATGGCTTGGGGTGTAGCACAATAGACAGAGTAACCGCAGAAATCAGTCCCTTCCCAATATGCAAGAGAAATAAAACATCTAACACTAAAGGATCTCGAAACATACCTTATTTCAGATGGTTGATGTAGATCCACGTTGAGATTTTCCAATCCCGCTTGTGTTAACAATTTTCTCTCTCAACAACAGAAAACAAGACAAGCATGCTATATAATGGTGTTATACCTACTCTAGCATATATAATCAATAATGTATAAGCAATTAAAAGCATCCATGGATTCAATATTCATTTAAATGCACATCATTGGACAGGAAAATATATTTCTATTAATATAAATCAGAGATTACATGAATGACAACCTTTGTCGGCACGTCTACGAACCAGAGAAACTGAGTCCTCCACCACCTCAATCCTCCATCTCTCGATAGCAAGCTCACAAGCATGGGAAAGCTTAGGAAGAACACCAAGTGCTCTAAGGGACAAAGGGATGCAGACTCAAGTATAAGCAATATACGACAACAATGGACTATAGTTTTCTTGCTCTTCAATTGTCCCTCCCTTAATGTATCCAAAGGGTTCCTTATATAGTGATTCAATAAGGTAATGGAAGGTCAAATCCAAGCGATCTCAAGGCACATGGAAGGCCAAGAGACAAGTGACTTAGATCCACATCAAGAAAAACTCCAAAAATATTTGGCATTTTGCACACATCTTGTTGTATGCGGGTTTAAGGGTAATATCCATGTGTATACGCGGAAAAGGGATCAAAAGTCGCGTACAACAAATAATAGGTGTTTTTAGGGATGATATTGGAAACATCAAAGGTACAAAAATGGTCCATGGGGTCCAAAGAGTCTGCAGAGGGATAGGGAAGGCCATACATGTGTGATCTACCATGTGTGGTAAAATCAGTTGTAACACCGATGGTATACACTACTGTCCTCAAGGGGAGATCCACTAGAGACTTGATCCGTAGCTTGTCCGATTGGGACTCTGTACCCAGTGAGCAATGCTGATCAATGATATCATCCAAGGAGCCTTCTCCCTCTCGTGCTCTAGATAGAACCACATGGCTTCCCCTCATAGACAAACCGGTCAGAAAATAAATATCCTCGATCTATATAGGTAGGATGTGGACTCCCACCACAAAATGCTCTTGGTTAGGATCCCACATGTCTATGATGTACTCTAGTAACCAGACATGTGCTTTCATTCCAGGGATCCAGAAATACTTAAGGAGCCCGCAGTTCTATAAAGCCTCAATGGTGGCTAGGTCATTTGCAGCCTGGGTGTCTGGAACTTCATTTTCCCTTTCTTTCCAAATTACCATGATGAACCCATGGCATGTCAATTTCATAATTAGAAGGTAGATTATAGCTAAAAGGAATAAATACAAATAACATTATGAATTACAAAGCAAGAAGGAAAACATGAAAAATTACTTTTGCTAGGTGGTTAGGCCCTTTGTTTTTTCTTCTTTCTCCCACTGCGGCGCTCCTAGCCTTCACGCACATAGCAATGCGGTGCTTCTACCTGTGGTGTGCATAACATCAGGAATTTTCCTACTGTGGATAGAGGGCCTATGGCGCTTCTGTCCCAGCTTGATAGAGCGCTGTCAAGGGTGCTTAAAAGAAGAAAAAATTTGCCTTCTAAGATAGTTCAAAACTCCCATTGGGATGGTTAATCCCCTAACCTATCTTAGCAAAAGAGAAATCTCTCATCTCTATTGCTTTTAAACCATAAAAAACATTTTAAAAACTTGGAGTTAAATTATGCAAAAGACACAAAATGACATTTATTGAACATAGAAAGAAAGAAGGGTCAAATGCTTACCTCTTCTATGGAGAATGAAGCAACAATGAAATGGAATGCCCTTTCCAAATCACCGGAGGAACTCTTGCTCTCAAATCCAACTTCCGAAAACTCACAAATGGTAAAAAACAAGTGGTAAAAATAAATTATTTAACCTTTCTATTTATAGAATATGATTGTAATTTATTTAATTTTGAAATCCAAATTATGTTGGCAAAAGTGGGTTTTTATTTTTTACTTTCTATAGTTTTGAAAAAGTGTCTTTTAATAGTGTTTTTTGAGTTTTTCAGGTGAATATTGGATTATGGTTAAGATTTAAGCTATTTTTGTCTTTTACGAGATTAGAGCAGAACTGAAAAAAGTACTGAGCGTCATTTACACTTTTTGCATGCTCATTAAAATTCCAATAGAAAGGTGTCGAGTATATGTTTTTTCTTTTTTAGACTCCTAAAAAATGGATTATGAAAAAGGAACCTAGTTAGGGAGTTATATTTAATCTCTTTTCAGTCTCCTTAAAACACAAAAATATTTCCAAGCGAACTTGTTGCATTCACGCTTGTAAAAGAATCAGAATGGTCGACTAGTCGGGGGTAGGTGATCTCTTTTTTGGACCGACTGGCCTAGTTTACGAAAAGGGATCTTTTGGAGTCTTCTTAGTCATTTCAGACTCTCTAAACATGAAACGTGAAATGACAAATGAGTTTGTTTTCGTCAGGCTCATAAAATTATACGATTGAAGACCCTATTTGGGAACGAACCCCTCCTTTCTCAGGTTCATGAAAAATATGAGAATGGAATCATCGCTTGATGAGATTCAACAAGTGTTTGTTATCCTCTTTGGACTCGTAAAAATGAAAAGAGGCACTCACCTTTCGAGGTGGGGAAATTAAAGGAAAGGGGAATGGTTTTCATTTATTTATATGGAAGTATTCTATAGTCCACCTTTGAACATGGCACCTGTTTGCATTTGCATATCTGAATAGTTGGGTTTTTCAGCTTGTCTCCGAGTTGATCCATTTTTGTGAGTCACTTGACTCCTTTGAGTCAATTCAAAGAATGCTTCCTTGCATTACACTTGGTTCTATTCTCGTTTAATTCAAAGCTTCCAAGTCATGTGTCGTGCCGTCAAATTGTTCAAAGGATGTCTCTCCCAGAATCATAACTCATCAGTAACTTCACTTGTCTTTAAAATTCAGTCATTGTCTGAGTCAGTCCATTTCTTCAAATAAAATTTTGTTCCTAGTTTCATGTCACTGATGTGGGACTCATCATGGCCCTCCTATGACAAGTCTATTCCTATCGACTTCAAATCATTATCCACGGATTAGACCTAGAAACCTAGACAGTACCTTGGGCCTGCATGCCTCAATGGAATGTTACCTTGCTTTTGACATGAGTTTACATCATTGACTCTTGATTGAAATATCTCATCGAGTGTTTGAATTCAAGACCTTTATTCACATTCGATGGTATGTACTGAGATACCTTGGGGATCATTGACATCAATGATGATTACCCTCGTACTTGTTAACAGTTTACATCATTGACTGGTAATCAAGTGGTTTCTACCATGTTCGACATCAAGACATTGTAATCACATGGTTAGATGTATCATTTGGATATCATAATGAAGACCCTGAGTGGTTAGGCTAACATCATTATTGCCTATGCTCAGGTTGCATTTGGAGATCATTTAGAGTCATGACACAGATCCACATTGTATGTTTGGTGGTTGTGTCCTATATCTGACATTGAGAGGCATAAATCTACTTTGTATATCTTGTAGCTATGTCCTACTTCTTGTAGCAATTGTTCATGGATCTACAGTGTATCAGTAGTAGCCATGACATGATCATCATCATAGATTTGTAGTGTATTGGTCCGCAGCTATGATTGAGTTGGATAAAGTCAGTCACTAGTCCTATATGATTCTATCTCTCTTTGCCTTTGTATCAGACAGAAAACTTTGTAAACTATTTCACCTATCACCTTCTTCTAGCGTCATACTTTGGGGGGCATTCTATTGCACCTGGAAATCTCACATTTCTTAGCAGCCTCCATGAGAGTTTCACTTTGCCCTTTAACCTCTCAGAAAGCCTAGCATGTGTCACCTTGGTCACTTTTTTCCTTGACCTGGAAGGGACGACGCTTTTTGGTGTTTTTCACAGAGCGTCGCCGACACTTGGCCCAGTTGAGAAAAAGGTGTCATTTTCCCTCTCCTTTGACAAAAACCCTAGTTCGACGCTCCTAATAGTTCTGCTAAAAGTGTCAGTGGTCAGTTAAAAGAAAAAAAAAAGATGTTTCTAGAATCTTTCGTACGGGAGCCTTCGTGGAATTATTTCCTATATACCTGGGAGAGGTGGCATTCGCCCCCCTCACCTATAGGGATATCATTCTATCCTTTTTCCAAGTCATCTGTTGAGTTCTAGGCCTATAAATGGAGCCTTCATGAAGAGAGTGGGGGAGGCCATAAAAATCATCCTTATGCTGCTAGTTTGAAGTCTGAATCAGAGGCAACGTAGAGGTAGTTTGTGTTTGGAGAGGTCTTCATAGTCATAGGATATTGTAGACATTCTTGATTGAGATAGAAGTCATCGACATTGAGGATTTTGGTTGTACTTCTTTGTCATCCATATATTAATACAAAGACATTTCCCTTTCCTGTATTTGATTGTAGGGTTTGTAATTAAATATTATTGGATTCCTTGATTACCAATATGGATAGTCAGTTATCATGATGCTCTCATCCCTTTTGTTTGTCTTGTGATCTCTTTTGCAGATATTAAACTATTGCAAGGACTATCTAGGGAGAAGACAAGCGGATCTGAGGCTGAGGTATAATGTGTTTTATGTTAATTGATTTAATTATTTAAGGAAATGATATGTTTCTGTCTCTTTTTGTTCTGTAGTTGTGTCTTACATTACAAAGGAACAAGCAGTGTTTGCACTAGTTGAGAATTCCTATTAACACTACAACTGATTGCATGTTCATGCATTATTTTATGTGCCTTTAAGACCAATCCCTACAATTTAAGAGCAACTGAGAGTGCCACCACCAACCTCCTTCAGTTGTTGGTAGTTGGTATCTAGTTAAGCTAAGTTATACTCCAGTTATATTTAGTTAGATGTCATCCAGTTCAGTTAGTTCTAGTATTGCATGGATGCATGAGGGTAGGCACCATTTCTCTCTTACCTCATCAGTTTAACTGGTTTAACTGATTGAGAGTTTGAATTAGACATATGGAGTTATACTAGTGAGCTCCGAGAGTGATTTAGACACTTATAGTTAGCTAGTCAGTCAGGATTGAGTTGGTAGATTCAAATCTTATCCACATGATTCAAACTCTCTTTATTGTAACACTATTGTATACTACTAGGATTAATGAAGATAATATTGTAATTTTACTAAGAAATTCTTATCAGTTTTCTATGAATTTTGTCTTGTTCAGTGTATATTTTTAATTCCATTACACTGCACAATTATACAATTCAATTGCACTCATTTCCTATAAATCAATGGCACACTAATTCAAACATGGTATCAGAGCCTATTTAGGTAAGAAACAAGTCTATCCAATCTCCATTTTACACCAGAAGCAGTTGGATTTCCACATAAGTCCTACAAAGTGTGCATTGTTAACTCTGGATTCATCCAGAGAAGTCTCTGCAGGTGTGACGGGCCCTAAAAAGTGTACATGTTGAGATGGAAGGGTTGATTCTGACATAATTGTGAATTTATTGTGTTTTTGCAGTGTTTAATACAAGTGCTATGCAGCTTAATTGAAGAAATGTCTATTCAGAAGGAAGAATTGATGGATTTGACTGCTCTTGTACCCTGGATCCTTACACCCTTAAACTATGTTTATTAGAGGGTAGATATGCAGGTATCCTTGCACAAGCTTGGCCTGTTTAGGATGACTATGGGTAGAGAGACAAAACCTCATAATCCTAGTGAGAAAAATAAGTTCTTGAACTGGTTCGATAAAGCATTTGGCTTCCTTTGCATTCAGATCTCCAGGGATATCCTCTTTCACCTTGAGGGATTGAAGACTCATAAAGAATCTTAGGATAAGCTCGATTTCTTGTTTGGAAAACAAGATGAGCTTCAAGGGCACATCTTGGAGGATGAGCTAATTTCATTGTATCCCAACAGTTTCAAAACTATCCATCAGGTTTTCACAAAATTCAAGTCTCTAGCACTACAATGTAAGCAATGTGGAATAGAGAGGAAGGATGAGCAGCTTGTGCTCTCTGTGCTCAACAAACTTGATTATGAGTAATTTTTCTTCATCTCTACCTTTCATTCCAGAAGAGCTTCCATACCCAATTGGAAGATACCTTCACTTGATGACTTTGTCGAATCTTTAATACATGAGCGGGATAAGTTGTCCGTCCAAATGGGAGTCCTCCAAAATTTCAGGAACCAAGCTCTTGTGATGTCGGACTCAACCAATGCATAAGATAAAGGGAAGAACAAGGGGAAGGAGACTAAATCCTCTTATTTGAAGCCAAAACAAAATCAAAATTCTTCCGAAGGAGCTTTGGGATCCAAGAGAAAGAAAAAAATTGAATAGACAAAATGTCCTTATTGCTTGAGAGGATTTCATCCTGAAAGTTAGTGCATCCAATAGTAAATATCAAGAATGTTCCCTATGTTCCCTCTCTTGCAACAAATTTGTTGTCTGTATATCAGATGACTCACGCTGGCTCACCAAAGCAAGTGGTATTTGTCCCTGACTCAGTAGAGATAGCATAAATCTCAACTGGGAACACTATAGCAAAAGGAATTGCAGACCATGCCTCCAAGGAATATGCATTCTCACATTTCATGCCATACTCAGATCCAATACAACCAAAACTCCTATTCGAAGCAGATAAAGGTTCCAAAACTCCTTTACTTCCTATTGTAGACACAAATTTATTGTCTAACATTTCATATTCAAATTCAGAAGAACATGAAGGCCAACATGATTTTGATATTGATTTTACACATCAAATATATCTAGATCTAGATCCAGCATTTACTTCATCTGAGTAGCCTAAATGGGCTCAGCAACTCATTAAAGCAAATGGGGATGGTGTTGGGGATCCATATGATAAGAAAAAAATGAGGTCCCAATATCAGAAAGAGTATGTTTTACTATCTTACATAGATCCACTTTTCCCTAAGAGGTGCTTCATGATGTTTTTGTCATATCCTCAAACATTCAAGGAAGCTTGCCATGACCTAATATGGCAGGAACCTACGGATGAGGAATTTGATTCACTACATGACAACAAAACTTGGGAACTTGTCTCCTTATGTCCAGGGAGGAAACTTGTTCATTGCAAATGGGTCTACAAGACCAAGATAGCCTCTGATGGAACCATAACCCAGTACAAGGCTCAGTTGGTGGCCAAATGATACTCATAGGTTCAAGGATTGGACTATAATGAGACATTCTCTCCAGTAGAAAGAATGGATTCTATTAGGCTTGTATTGGTAGTTGCAGCTTCGAAGAGATGGGAGGTACATCACATGGATGTGAAAAGTGCCTTCCTCCATGGTGATTTGAAGGAAGAGATTTACTTGAAACAACCTGAGGGGTACATTGGGGATCCTTCCCTAGTTTGCAAACTGAGGAAATCACTCTATGGGCTCAAACAATCCCCAATGGCATGGTATTCCAAAATGGACGCCTTCCTCATTTCACAGAAATTTGAAAGATGAAAATCAGATTGCAATGTTTACACGCGGAAGAAAGAGGGATCCTTTCTATTGATTGTGTTGTATGTGGATGACTTGCTCATTACTAGCAGCTTTGTTGTTGGATTGAGAAGCATCAAGTTAGCTCTAAACAAATCATTCGCTATGAATGATATAGGACTTTTAAGACAGTTAATTGGTCTAGAAGTAAGTCAAAAGACTTTGGGAATCATGATATCACAGTCCAGATACACATCATACATGCTCAAAATATTCCACATGAAAGATTGCAAGGAAACCCCTTTTCCTTTCCTATTTGGCATCAGGATAGAGGATGGTGGCTCTACACAATCGGTGGACAACACTCTTTATAGACAACTCATTGGGAGCTTTCTATATCTCACACATTTGAGACTAGACATATCTTATGATGTGAATGTTGCTGTCAGGTACATGTAGGAGCCACATGAGCTGCATTGGATGGAAGCAAAGTGTATATTTCACTATGTGTAGGGTACTAGAGATTATGGGATTCATTATGGTGCTAGTGCACAGCTTGATCTCATAGGCTTCATAGATTCAGACTGCACTGGAGATGGGAATGATAGAAAATACACTTTAGGATTTGTGTTTATGATTGGATCTGGGCCAACTTGTTGGTCCAACAAGAAGCAAGCAACACTTGCACTCTCTTCGGTAGAAGAAGAGTATTAAGGAAATTTGGATACATGGTATCTTGATAGAATTTGAGATTTTCACTTTAACTTCAGTGGACATTTATTGTGACAACCATAGTACCATAAAAATTTCCAATGATTCGTTTCAGAAGCAAAGGACGAAGCACACTGAGGTTCACATGCATTATATTTGTAAACTAGTGCATGGAAAAACTATCACACTGCATTATTGTCCTACAAAGGATTAGATTGCAAAAATATTTACCAAGTCNGGGGGGGGGTTCCCATGAGGTTTTCCCCTATTTCCTTGGTTTACTAAGCAGATTTTTAATTCTTTTAGATTGTATTGGGTGACTTTTGGCCTTGTTTACAGAGCCCATAGTTTTCCACGTTAGGATTAAGGGGGGGTGTTAGGATTTATAATCCTCCATTGTCCATACTTAGTCTATTAGATTATATTTTCCTAACTTAGGATTCATTACTTGATATTGGGTCCACTGGTACCTTTGGGTCCACTTGGGCTATTGGTGCCACCAGTACCAACAACTAGAGTGTGAGGAACACATATTGAGGTTAACTGCAATTGATTTCATGTTCATGGATCAATTTATGTGCCTCTGAGACCAATCCCTACAATTTAGGATCCATTGGGAGTGCCACCACCAACCTCCTTCGGTTGTTGGTAGTTGGTACCTAGTTAAGCTAATTTATGCTCCAGTTACAATCAATTAGGTGTCGTAGAGTTCAGTTAGTGCCAGTATTGCATGGTTGCATGAGGGTAGGTGCCATTTCTCACCTACCTCATCAATTTAACCGGTTTAACTAATTGAGATAATGAATTAAACATCTGGAGTTAAACTAGTTAGCTCCGATAGTGATTTAGATACTTCTAGTTAGCCAGTCAGTCAAGATTGAGTTGGTAGATTCGAATCTTATCCACATGATTCAAATTATCCTTATTGTAACACTGTTGTATACTGTTTGGATTAATGAAGATAATATTGTAATTTTACTGAACAATTCTTATCAGTTTTCTGTGAAATTTGTCTTGTGAATGAAACATGTATGCTTCGTTATTAATGTAACAAATGCTAGTCTATAACGTAATTTTCATAAAATTCAGCAACATGATTGTAAATCCTAGGTATATGAATGTATGTTATGTAGTCAAATTTTCATTCTAGCAATCTTACCCAAAAGAAAATTCGTAATAAAGTGGGATCCCTGATATTGTACAAACCATTTAACTATCACATAACCAACTGTGAGTCAAGGAGGACCTTAATAGATCGAATACCATTGGATATGGCATCACATAGTAGTTCATTCACAACTCTATATTCAACAACATTGTTTGATGATGGTCAGAGACACACACACCTCCTGAAGACACCACATGACCCTCAGGTGTATATATGACCTAAGAAGCCAAAGATAAGTTTTGGGTATGACGGTTGGCACCATCGGCGAATCTTATGTATACCAAAGACTGTGTTGACATCTGTCACAACAAGGGGAATAATGTCAACAAACTGAATCACTACAAGGGGACCAAAAGTAAACTATGCAAATGATACAATAATATACAAGAGATTAGCCTCAACTTAGAATTGGGCATAGCATTTTTTTATAGATCCCATCTCTAGGCTCCATGAAGGTCGTCCCTTCATAATCATCCAAATCATCGGTGCCCTTCTCTAAGACATGTTTTACTGCGTAAGGCCCATGCCACATGGGGTTGAACTTACCCGCCCCTAATGGTTCACTAGCTTGGTCATACAAGAGGACCAAGTAACCTTCATTAAATTTATGGGGATGAACATACTAATCATACTGATCCTTAACATGATGCTTATTGATCTCAAGAGACACCATGGAATCCCATTGTTGCTCATCAAGGTGCTCTAAGTGACCAAAAATTCTTCCAACTCAAAATTCTCTGGTAAGATCTCTATGGCTAGTTTCAACGAGGGAATTTCACATTCAACCGATACAACTGACTCCACCCCATTTACTAGTTGATATGAAGAAAACCCTATGGAAGTCTTAACTGCATTTTGGAAATCCCACAAAGCATGGTAAAGCATAATGTTCTAGTTGTTTTTTCTCTGTGTAACAGTTCTTTGTATATTTACTACTTTAACATGTTCATTCACTTGAGGGTAATAAGAAGAAGAGTACTCTTGCTTATACCCCAATCTCGAATCTAACTCGTCAATAATTTTATTTTGAAAGTTTCTGCCATGTTCAGTGACAAGCTCTTTCGGAATCCCAAACTGAGTGATAATCTACTTGAAAATGAAATGAGTGGTCGTCTCACCATCGAATTTAATTGTAGGCATAACCTCTTCCCATTTCGTGAAATATTCCACGGCCACTATAATATGATGGTGCCCCCTAGCCGAAGCTGGGTTGCAATCCATAAAGTCCACCCCCCACTTGGTGAAGGGACCGGTGATGATAATAGGAGGCATGCAAGCACAAAATTCGTGCAAACACCTAGCAAGGGTGGCACCACTTGACCAAATTAACGCAATCTTTAAAGATAGACGACTAGTAATAACCTGTTCTAAGGATATTTTGAGTTGTAGCAAACCCATATAAATGACCACCACACGCCCAACTGTGGAAACCATTCAACACAGTCTCGGCCTCATCATGGGTCAAACACGGATGCAAAATGGAATCCACCCCTCGGTGATACAATGTGTCACCGATAATAAGTTAGTTCTTAGCATTATGTCATAAGCATTGATGTTCATCCCACGAGAGGTGAGGAGTAACCTTCAAAGTCTGAATATAGATGATGATATCACCATACCAAGGGTTTGCGGTCGAGATAAGGAAGATATGCCCATCCACAAAGGAATCTTCATGAATATCGTATCCTTCCAAACTAGGGAGATCCAACATGAGCTCCGTAAAAACTAACGAATTGTTCAACTTTTCTGAAACAAAATTGAGATTGAATTCTTGCAAAACAACAATCCATTTATTGTATTTCCCTCCATCATTTTTCTAGTTAAGGAAAACTGCAACAAATTGACATGAGCTACAACCATAGTCTGGAGAAGCAGTATATAATGTTTCAACCATTTTACTGCATGAATAGTCGCTCAGGCTAGCTTGTTGATGTGACTATATCAAAGTTTTGCATCAATTAGATTATGGCTAAGATAGTAGATAATGTGCTCCTGGATCCTATCGTCCTCTTGAACCAGAACCATCCTAATCATCTCTTGAGATGCGCCCACAAATAATAAGAAATCTCGGCTATAGTCGGGTGGACTAAGCATGGGGGTCTGTGCCAAGGCTCTCTTAAGTACATCGAAGGACTCCTGGGCTCTCTGATCCCATATGAATGGAGTATCCTTTGTTTAGGTGCATAGGGTACTCCCAAAAGACTGAACACCTAGATCATCCACTCACACAAATAGATCACAGATCAACATACCAAAAGGGAAACACTCCATGCTCCCTCAAAAGGGAAACACTCCACGACCCCAACCAAATAGCTACTTGAGGAAGTTTATTATGCAAAAGAAATAAATTTACAAATGAGCTTATCATAATCAATCAACTAGCCAATGACCCTCCATGCTCTTGAAATAGATTCCATGAACCAATCGGGTGTTAAGACATAGATCAAAGGTAGTTATGATCTAAGATAATATGAATCGTCATATCACTCTATGTATAGAACATATCGTGGCCATCGGATTAGATATTTACAAATGCATACTAATTCATACTAAATAAAGACACTTTTTCTAATGGATGTATTATAAGAACTTGTTCTTAACTAACTCCTTAGTGTCTAAATATCCTAACATCCCCCCTTAAGAACAACTTGGGATAGGATTGAAGGATTTACAAAAGTGACAATATTAAGAGAAGGAAGGAGGAATTAGAGCCTATCCCCCCTTAACGACAAATTCTTGAACTCCTAACATAGATCGAAATTTAGAAAACTTCACTTATGTAAGAGACTTGGTGAAGATGTTTGGAACTTGATCATCTGTAGGGGAAAAGAGCACTTCAAGAATGTGATCATGAACAAAATTTATGATGAAGTGTTAAGAAAATGGAGATAGCAGACAAAGCTTGCACACAACACACAATAATAATTTGTATTACATTGAATCTCAATTACAACATATATATATATATATATATATATATATAGTTGGAGTCAGATCCAACTTATTCTAAACTTAGTTATGGAGGTTGAGAAAATATCTCAACAACTCCAACAAACCAAAACCAACTCCAAATTAATCATTAATTCTAACACCCTCCCTTAATGATTACATACCACATATTACAACTCTCAAACTCACTCTGCAATCACACGGCTTCCGCTCTTTCTTCTTCCTCTTCGTCGAGCTTTCCATTAACACATTTAAAGTCAAAATGCTTCTGACCATCTGTGACGTTCTTTGCACAATTGACGCTTCTCGACCTCCCAAAGGACAATCTCGATACTGAACCATTTTATGGATACACTTCCATCTATGAAATCCCCCCGAAGAGCAAATTTCGACGGTAAGATAGGACAATGATCTAGGTACAAAATGTTTTCAGCAGTCAATTTCACAACTGACCTCACATAAATAACCTGTGTTGATGCTCTCGGAGCACGACGAGTCACATCATCTTAACCTTATTAAGACAACCTGTTACTGATGCTCCCGGAGCACGACGGGTCACTTCAGTATGGACCTTAATTGGCCTATTCTTTGTGGTTCTGTATCATTTTATTTTTGCACCCTATACTTGTAAAATAACACATTACAACATAAAATAGCACACCCACACTTACAAAAAAGAAAAACATAAGTCCTTTTTCTTTTAGAATAGTTTGAGGGGATGTTCTAATGATTTCTGATGTTCTGATGATTCCTCGTCATTATCTGATTCAAATGAATCATCCAGATAGGCAATGTTCGCCATTTCTTTACCATTTAGAATATCTTTTGCACGACTTCTGCAATTCCATGCTGTATGTCCATATTTGTGACAATAAAAACATTCACCTGAGCCCTTATTTTTTCTCATCTTACCCTTGGAGAATAATGCAATTTCATGATGAACATTTGTATTCTCTGGATTCATCCTTTTTTCTTCAGCTAAAAGTGATGCTATCATTTCTTCTAAGGACTGAGAAGACATTTGACTTAATGTGAATATAATATTGTTATATTTAGAAGAAAGACTGTTTAGCATAATTGCTTTAGAATCTTCTGCCTCTACCTTGGTACCAACATCAGCTAGTTTCCCTAAAAGAGACATTAAAGAATTTATATGATCCGATAGCGGCATCTCATCTCGCATTTTAAGGCTAAAGAGTTGCAATTTCAGAGAGAACTTAGAGTTTAAATCCTTTTCTCCAAATAGTTTACTTAATTGCTCCCAAATATCTTTAGATGATTTAGCTAAGTCAACTAAATGCAATTGGGTGTCTGAAAGACCCAATCCAATAATAGCCTTGGCCTTGTCTTCTCTCTTCTCCCATTCACTTAATAGCTTGGCATTTGTAGGTGCTTTTTCTGTTCCTTTTACTAAATTCCACAATCCCTTATTCATCAAATGCATTTGTACTTTGAATTTCCATGTATAAAAGTTGCTGCCATTAAATTTCTCAAATAAAATAGATGACTCCATATTACCTCTTAGAGACAGAAATTTCAGTGTAGAAACAACTTGTGCCTTGCACGAACACGAGCAGGTACTTCTTCTTGTAGACTGGAAATATAGAAAAATGCTCTGTGGTTCTTATACGAACATCAATCGAATATACAACAGCAGCTTCTACGATCTATTCAAGTGCAGTGACTTCTTGAAGCCAAACTCCGATGAGCAGGTGTGGCGACTCTTCTCGCAGGTGTGGCGGTTCAGTTCAACCCACGCAGCATCAACCGATAGCAAAATCCCAACGAATAGCAGTGGTTGACAGTGCAACTACCCACGCAATAAAAAAAATGACTCTTCACCAGCCTGCGTCCTTAATCTTGCTTCTTCTTCACTTTATCTGCAACGAGCCCTTCAGATTGCGGACAACACTTGAAGGCAGACTCCTCAACGAACTCCAGTCGGCTCTGCAACTCCTCAAATAGCTCAACGGTAGAACTAAACACTAAATAATATTACACCTCAGGCTCTCACATCTTCCTAGGTATTCCCGTGAGGGATTAAGCCCAGCCAGGCTCTGATACCATGTTAAGAAAATGGAGATAGCAGACAGAGCTTGCACACAACACACAATAATAATTTGTATTACATTGAATCTCAATTACAACATATATATATATATATATATATATATATATATATATAGTTGGAGTCAGATCCAACATATTCTAAACTTAGTTATGGAGGTTGAGAAAATATCTCAACAACTCCAACAAACCAAAACCAATTCCAAATTAATCATTAATTCTAACATGAAGTGCATATGTAGCTCAATGTGTTTTTTGCATTGATGTTGAACTAGATCTTTGGAAAGCTTGATGGAATTTTGATTGTCTCACCAAAGTGGAGTAGGTTGATGCTTCTCGAATCCAAAATCCGAAAGGATATATCGAATCCATAAAGCTTCCTGACTGGCATTAACTGCAACTTGATATTATTCTTCTGCTGAAGAAAGAGAAATAGCTTGTTGTTTCTTACAAGCCCAAATGACAGTTATAGATCCTAGACTAAAAACATAACCATGTAAGGTTGTCATTACACCAAAACCTACATATGTTGATGAACATATGAAACCAGGCACAAGGAACTGTCATTAAGAGTGGCAGTTATTCCATATTTTTATATTCCCAGATGTGTGGCGGTTATACCATGTGGTTGTACCGATACCCCAACAACCCCCCTCCAGCGTAGCTCAGGGGAATTGAACCTAAGACCCATGCTTTGATACCATGTTTGGGTACACAGGGTACTCCCAAAATATCGAACGCCTAGAGAAGCCACTCACACAAACAGATCATAGATTGACACACCGATGTTTCATGTGTTTAAACCCTCGAAATGGAAACACTCCATGGTCCCAACCAAATAGCTACTTGAGGTAGTTTATTATGCAAAAGAATAGAAAGTTACAAATGGGCTTCTCATAACCGATCAACTAGCCAGTGAATCTCCATGCTCTTTAAATAGATATAATGGACCAATTGGGTGTTAAGCCACAGATCAAAGGTAGTTATGATCTAAGAGAAGATGAACCATCAAATCACTCTATGTCTAGAACATATCGTGACTGACGGATTAGATATTTACAAATCCATACTAATGCATACTAAAGAAACGCACTTTTCCTAATGGATATATTATAACAAGTTGATCTTAACTAATTTCGAAGTGTCTAAATATCCTAACATCCTTCTTCAAAAGGTGCATAAAACCCTTAATCAAATTGGTAAAATTGACGACAAATATTCGTACGAAGTTAGCCTCCCTTCGATACAATCGAGGTATTGCCTAAACCTTCAAAGAATCGACCCTAATCCCCTCCTTGGACATGATAAACCCTAATAAATGACCCACTTTCACACAAAATATGCACTTCTGAGGGTTTAATCGGATTTGATAACGACGACTTCTTTCAAAAAACAAGCGCAAATAATATGGATGATCCACTCTTAGGTGAGAGTGGGAAATTAAATTGTCCAAATAGACTTCGATAATACATGTAAGGTCATGGAAAGCAAAGGTCATAGCCCACTGAAAGGTATCTATGGTGTTTTTAAGGCCAAAAGGAATCTTCCAATATGCAAACGTACCCCAAGAGCAAATGAAAGTAGTCTTGTGTTGGTCCTCAGGTTTAATTTGGATTTGATTATACCCTGAAAAACCGTCCATAAATGAGAACACTTTTCTCCCAGCACACTCATCCAAAATCTTATCTATGAATGGTACGGGGAAATTATCTTTCAGACAAGATTTATTTAGGTCTCCGAAGTCTGTGCACACACATATGGTTCCCTACTTCGTATCAACCGGAACAGGATTAGATACCCATTCAGTTAAGGGAAGCAGATAGATAAAGTTGTCTTTGAGTAACTTTTCTATCTCAACCTTAATGGAAGGTGCCTTACAAGGGTCGTCGCGCGTAAATAACGTCGAAATTTTTTAGCATTATGATACATTTTAGTCTCATGCTCGACAATACGAGGGTCTGTTCCTGGCATATCGTCATACGACCAAGCAAAAACATCATGAAATTCTTTAAAAACCTTGGTGTATATCTTAATTTCATCGGGAGAAAAATATGCACCAATGTAAACATTTTCAATCTTTCCAGGAATCCGAGAAATATTGATGGGAATAATAGGTGATAGATTCACCATGTTCCCTTCGATATATACACCACGAGTGCTTAACGGGACCATGGTATAACCAACATATTTGCTAAGGGTCTTCCTAAAGTAATCATGCTCGGTTCATTCAAGCTATGAGAGGAAGTAAGAGAGATGGTGCAACTCCTCCCAAGGTTGTTTAGGACCATTCATGGCCTCGAGAATCACTTTTGCCGAAGGAAAAAAAATCATCGAGGAAATCATTCGAGCGTGATGACACAAGCACCCAAGCAGGTAGTGCAAAGGGATCCTCCTCTTTCATCTGCGAAGAGGAAGGACCAAGGTCTACAACAGGATAAAAAACAGATTGATAAGAAAACTTAGCTACAGACAACAACATCTCCATATTTGTAGGTATAGGGTCCTCATATGAAGTGCTCAGAGAAGGGAGAGTCCAAGGGTCATCCAAATACGTATTGAAAAAGGGTAATGAACTCAACGATGACAAATCACTACCAAGAGTGGAACCAATAGCTAGGATTGGTGCTGAAATATTGAAAGATCCCATCAATGACGGATACATTCCAACACCAACATTCTTAGTTCCCAGCTGAGAAATGTCAATAGTTAGGATGGTGGATCTTGACGATGCAGGAAAACTAAAATTATCGAATGACGTTTGATCGATCATGACAATCTGATTCTCAAAAGTGAAGCAATTGACACGAAAAATGGAAGAGACATCCACTTTCACAGCATAAATCCAGTTTTGACCCAGTAACAGATTGTAGTCAAGGGGTGCATAAACCACCTCAACCAAGATCGACACGGTCTTCCCTCCAAACTAGACTGTAAGAGAGGGAAGATTACCATGTGGCCAAAATGAATGTCCATCGAATGCCATCAACATGGTCATATATTTTGACAACGTGAGTGATCTAAGGCCTTTCCAATAGGCTAGAGACATCATAGAGGTCACAATGCCTTTATAAATGAATGTGCACTTAATTGTGTTATTCAGACACTCCACATGGACTAAGAAATTCACATAGTAAGGAAAGTGAGGGTGGACCTCATGGGTTTCAAATCTAACTACTGTGGAAGGATTGGAATCACCTATCCCAATGGAATCCAACAATGCTCTCCTATGCGAAGGACAAGTATGAAGCACTTCAAGAGTTAACATTGCACAGGGATTCTTACCCAAGTCCTTGACAATAGAATAATGCGAGGCAGCTCGAGAATTAGGATCACTACAACAAATTTGACATTTAGGGGTGGTTTTCTTCTGCCTCCAAAATTCAGTTTTAGAGGCGGTTTTGGATTTGGTGGCAGTATTTACAAAACCGCCCCTAATTGCATCGACGCTAAAATTTTGTACTTTTAGGGGTGGTTCTAGAAGAAATCAAAACCACCCCCAAAAGTGAATTTTAGGGGCGGTTCTAAACCTCCCCCAAAAGTGACTTTTTGGGGCGGTTCTAAACCCCCTCCAAAAGTGAAGTTTGGTGGCCCTTAAAAGTCTCTATTATAAAATTGTGGGGGTGGTTTTAAACCCCCCCTCGTAGGTACATATAGATTCGGTTCAAACCCCCCCTCGTAGGTACATATGAATTTGGTTCAAAAACCCCCTCATAGGTACCTACTGAGGTGGTTCAGAACCCCCCTTGTAGGTACCTACGAAGGTGATTCAAAACCTCCCTAGTAGGTACCTACGGAGGCGATTCAAAACCTCGCCTAAAACGATTTACAAACCTTTGGGGGTGGTTATGAACCCCCCTCGTAGGGACATATGAATTCATTTTAGAACCCCCCTTGTAGCCATAATTTAAAACATCAATATTGCAATATTATTAGGGCACAAAGGAATCGAACCTTCAACCTCCTGCTTGTAAAGCAGGCGCTCTACCATTGAGCTAGAACCCTTTAAGAATTGGGGAAAGGGGAAATATTAACACCAAGATTGCATCATTTGTAATTCTAAGAAAATACTAATAATCCCAACATTGTTTCTGACTCAAGAGACCTAAGAAAGTAGTTTGAATGGATCTGACCTTATAATTTGGATGAACTTGAAAGGTTTCATATACAACATTGATTCAATAAAGAAAACAGTAATACATAAAAATTTTGCAGGAGAAAGTTGGCATTCAATTTCATACACATACTCTATAAGTGAACATATAACTATAATTTCAAGTATTCATGGATAAGAACGAGCATCTTTTCTAATGGTTTCCTGATGGATCCATGTAAGAGTAGCCTTATCTTAAAATTTATGTCAGTAGATCAATGGGTTCTACAATTATAAAATATTTAGACTCAACTCAATCCATTCTAGTGATATAAAAAGCATTCAACTACACTATGGAGAAATACAAAGATTAAAAATTGCATAGCACGGATAAATCTATAATATTTTCTACGATAAACAACTCATAATAATGCATTTATAGATATAGAATACCTGCAACTGATATAATCGCGAATGAACACCACATCACTCAAAATTCCAATGAGATGAAGTGTGTCATTTTCAAAGCACTCCTTAATGTATTTAAACCCTTCTCCCTCTTAGATTTTTCCAGAGGTAAGAGCATAATCCACTAATTTTTCTTTGCACCCAAAGTCAAAATCAAAGTCAATATGTTTCCCATTCTAAAATATGTAGCACAATTAAATAGTAGAAATATCCTTTCAGTTACCATTTATACAATCATAAAGTACATCTTATACAAATATCATATGATATCACTCCAATTTGTAAGATGGTCAATAAATTAACTATTACACAAGTTACAACCATGATTTCAAGGAAATGTTAATGCTTACCAAATCTTAATGCAGGGAAAAATACCCAATGTATAGGATTCTAATAAGTCACCATGAATGCATAAATGATCCACATGTAAGATATTCCTTCTTCACTCTAATCCTTGATAGTTTTCATCAATAATTTTCCAAAAGTAAAAAAACCATAGCAAGCAAAAATAAAGTGAGATCCTTGTTTACCTTACTGGAAAATAACAGATATCAAGCATAGTAAGTGATAGAGGATAGTAAAGTTGAATAAGGACTTTGTTCTTTCTTTGAAGGATCTGGAAAATGGAGTAAGAGTTTTATTTAATCCAGTTGAGTCATTTAGATGGATAACTTAGCTTTAGATTACACAGCTTGTTAGCTCGCAGAAGATTTTAGGCAGCTTATTGGAGCTTAGTTAGCTCAAGGAAGGTTCGATATGTTAACAATTAACACCATTTTTGTCCCACGCTAAATTATTGGAGGGATAAAATATGCCAAACTTTGCAGGAGCCACCTTGGAGAATACCGAAATTCCCAGTAAAATTCCCCTCGGGTCGTCTCTTAAGCTTTGAAAATATATGAAGGCAAGGAAATCAGGTCCTAGAGTATGTAAGAAAGAGCATACGTAGATTGGACAAAGCTACAGGGAAGAAAATATTGTCTCAATGGTGGCGATCTGGAGGTGAGATTGATCAACGGTTATAGTATGTTTTTGCAAATGTAATATGCACGGCCCAAATCACTTTTGTATTTTCATGAAACAGGTTAAGACGACCATAATTTCAAGGATCGAGATCGATCAAAGGCTAGATCAATGGAGAGGTTCAATTCCGCTGAATCAAAGCGCTCGTGAAGTTTCCAGTCCCTAAATCCGTGAAATGGGTTAAATAGGGGCAAGTTTTGACAGCATAGATCGAGTTAGGGAAATATCGACGACTAGCAGCGCCTCCGCTAATCGGACACGCATAGAGTAAATCACCTTCAGGATTCACTAAATGTAACACACGCGTTACATGTGGAAAATGGAGATTGGAGACATTTCAGATTGAGGGGATGGAAATGATTCAGAGCGTAGAAAGTTGTAGGTTGTAGAACCAGAGACGAAGGATGTGGTTTGGGGTACGATCCGCTCATTCCTAAGAGCCGTTATCGATGTGATATTTTGGGGTAAGTGTGAAAAGGGTCGAAATGATAGGCAATCAATTATACAAATGCCATTGGAGTGTATCTACGGATAAAAAAATCATTCTCCATATCTAAAATGTTCGTTGCATAAAGCGTATGATAGCCAGAAAGTTATCCTAATGATTGAATGACAGAAGACAAGTATGGATTCCACATGAAGTGGGAGACGCAATGAACAAGAATATTCTGATATCATATTTAGGAAGGTTATATGGATTCAAGATGTCTAGTCTGCGTGCCCTGATCCAAATGAGGGATGATGAAGACTGAGGCTGGAAGTCATTTCCATGGCCGATAGTATGGCGCCATGAAATAAACAACGATGTGACTAGTATCTTAGCATAAGGGTCGGATCCCACACCCACGTGACTGCTTGTGCTGTCATCATGCTACTCGATTATGGCATGTGTGAGGGTGCTTATGGGTTCATCGTCGACTTCGATATCCCAACTCTTTATAAACACCACTTTCAGATCCATTTGAAGACATAGACTGGGTGAATGTTGAAGACATGTTAGGATGGTTAAATATTAGTCTGCTGAGAATCCTGAGAGTCTTAAATAAATTCTATAATGGCCACCTCATTTGAGAAGATTGTTTATCAAGGTGTTCTTTTAGTTGGGGAGCCTCAGTTCAGAATTCCACTTTTCGTAAGTTTTCATGATAGGGGAACTCCAACCATCATGGTAAGGACGTTCATTACATTAGAAGAGATTTTCGGTGCCAGTGAGGCTGATGAAATGATGTTCATCACATTAGTTGGACCTCCTGATGATGGTGAGGGCATTTCTATCCTATTAAAATATAACGCCCCCATGGGAGTTGTGCCTAGAATTTCCCGTCCAATGGGTATCCCTCCAAAACCTCAGGATGTGGTCGTTGTCTCCATAATCTCAGCACGCGGAAACCATTGTTAGAGGTGGTTGGACTGAATGTTCGGAGTGAATGTTCGAACGGGAGGAGAGGAGGTTGAAGGCCTTCCTCATCATCTTTGTGAATCCCACTTGCAAACTTTATCTGGGGTGATGAAGAATCCATGGAGGTGTCGCGCTGTATGACCTGTAGGAGGACCCTCCTCCTAGGAGAAGAGAATCACAAGAATGACAAGCCTCCTCAAGGACTTGTTACTGTAAAAAATAGTGCAGTAATTCCCCAAGTCCCCACAAATAATAGTGCTACCAGGAGAGGAAGGGACGGGGTGGAGAGTTGAACGCAGAAGGAACACAAACCTTCTTGACAGCTGTGAACACAGGAAGAATGGTGCCATTGAGAACATAATAAACAAAAATGTCCCATAAAGGAAAATACACGTTGCATATCCAACATGTGAAGAAATAACTCAAACCTAGTCAACAACCAGCTACCACAGACATCCTGAGCCATAATTTTCAAGACAAGCGAGCCTGAAACTAAAGACGTTGCACTACCGTTTAAGAACAACATCCGCACTGCTCCATAATGTTTTGTTTTGTGTGTGTGAATCATGGTGAATGCGCTACTTCTGAGGTTCTTAAGTTTTTTTATTGAGATTGTAACTAACTTTTGGCCATGTTTCGAGGTTAGTCTCTGGGGCCAGAAGCACTATAAAGTTTACTCTCTGCAGAGGGAGAAAGGGGTTATTTGGAACCCATAATATTTTGGTTCTTATGTAATTTTGATTGCTTTAATACAAGAAACAGAGACGAATGCTGGCCTTTGAATGCAAGAATTCCTGCACATTTCTTAGTTACAGTTTGTAATATTCTTACCATATGTGCATGTATTTCATGTTATTCTTTCTGCTATGTTTTCTTCATGTCTTTAACTAGTGTATAATGGTTCAAAATTCATATTCTTATGCTATGGCCATTGTTTTAGACATCCACCAAATGTTTCTTCGAAATTCGGTGTAGAATTCATCTCTTCGGTGCTCTACATTGATGGACTGTCATCGTTCTTTGTTTCCCACCAGACCCAAAACACATCGACCGTAACCGAAATACTACCTTTCTCTTGCAAACATTTCTTGTTCAAACTTTTCTGTGTTTTTTGGCATTTGCGACTCCATAGACCAATACATATTTACCTCGTTTCAACTACCAACATTTGAATTCTATTTCGTGACAATATATCTAGCCTTGATAAATATCTTGTGAGAGATCCCTCTCTGGAAATGGGGAAGCTAACTCCCTTTCCTAAAGCATTTCTGTTGTTACCTCGGGGTCTACCTTTCCGCAATATTTGGGTGCGATTCTGAGTGCTAAAAATGAAGAAATCAACACGTTATAATCAATGAAACGATAATAAGATATCTAATTGACAAATTCGTTATGGTGATAACTTACAGATGTGCATTAGAGAATGATACAAATTGTCACTATTTTCATTTCCATTGTGAAGACCTGCATATATCATGACAAAATGGTATTTTATTATAAGACATTGATAGAAATGTAAAAAAAGGAAAAACATATATGAAATTGTTAAAAAACGAAATGAAAATACCTAAATGAGCTTCTCTTGGTTTCAAGAATATATTATTCTCTACTAAAAAAGTCCAACCACATGAAGGTTGAAGCTCATATGGCCCCTCCCCCACCTCACATCACTCTCAATTCCCCACACCCAATATATCCATTGTAAAAATAAATGAAAGTTACGTAACATAATAAAACAGATAAGATCCATGCATAAATAGTAGCAGAACAAAAAATATATTCATGAAAGGTAAATCCAATTAATAATATAAGATATAAATTTTCACAAATACAACTTAAATGACAACTGATAAATAAATCTTCCATGTTACTTAATGAACAACATCCAATCATGTTCCTTCACAATCTTGTCGAACATAATCCATGCGACCATCACCTATAGCTTCATCCTCTTTGCATTTCATCCCTTCAAAATATGCAACACTTGATAAATCTACATACTCCAATTCATATCCATTACAATATCTTGGTCCCTTCAGAGGGCATGTCAAAACTACACACCATTCATTCTCTACCGTATCTTGTACATAAAATACCTATTTCGCTTGTGATGCTAGAATAATTGGATCATCTTGCACTCTATCCTTACTCAACCATCTCTTCAAATTAACCATGGTGAAACCAGTTTCATCAACTTTCATTCCATTATTCTTGTGTACATCTATCCAATAACATTTGAACAATGGATACTTCACCAAATAGTAGCCCAATAACATTATTTCTTGAATCACTCCATAATATGTTGTCATTTGATGTATAGGGTTTTTATCCTTTGCACTTGATCTCATTAATGTTTGTGCATATATGCACACACTACTATTTTGGGTGGACCTGACATTTTCTATGCTTTTAACATGAAATCTACACCCATTGATTAAGTATCCATCATACTTAGTTGCATATGTCCTTGGGCCATGTTCCAATCATTTAAAGGTATCATAAATATTTTGTTTTCCTTCCACCTATAAATTTTTAAATGTCATTACAAAACCATTGAATTTCAAAATATATTAAAAGAATCTCACCTTCATACATCATAATATTCTTGATCAATGAAGTTCAATTAAATCTAATATGAAGAACATATCATTACATGTTTTCTTAACCAATCACTAAATTGTTGGTTGTGGAGATTTTGTAGTAAGACTTCATCTTTTTGGGCTTGGATGTTACTATTGGCAATTTCTGTCAAGTGCATTATATTTTCAAGTAATGTGAATAAACAATTTATAAAAATATTGTAATATATTATAATAAAAAATGATTTCATAAGGATGTGCTTATTACTTACTCTATCCAAGGTTGAATTTCATCTATGTTTTGCAAGACCCATCTATGGGATTGTAACAAACTAGTTTTATCTAATTCAATAGAATTTCCACTAGATAAGGCCTTCCCATATTGTCCAACCTCTCCTTCTTCATCATCCCAAGCTTCATTTATACTAGGAATGCTATGAATATATTCCATACCTTCAACATATCCAACACAAAATTTTATGGACTCCTCCACAGTGTAGTTTTCAGCTATGTAGCCTTCGGGCCTATTCTTATTTTTCACATAACGTTTGAAAACTTTCATGTTCCTAGAAAAAAACACACAATTTGTAGTGAAATTAAAAGTATGAATAAAGAGTTGCTAGTAATGTATTATTATTATATGCACATAAAATGTTGGAATTTATGTGGATTTGCACTTAATAAAATTTCACCGACCTTTCAAAAGGGGACATCCATCAATATGCAACTGGTCCACAATAACTTAGCTCTCGCACCAAGTGTACAGTCAAATGTATCATTATATCAAAGAATGAAGGGGGGAAATATTTTTTGAGTAAGCACAATGTTTCCACAACATCATCTTGTAAGTTATCAAGATTTGTTGGATCCACCTTTTTTGCACAAATTCATTTATAAATGAAGCAAAGCCTACAAATAGCGTTTCGAACTGCTTTTGGTAGCACATGGAGCAATGCTACTGGAAGAATTTGTTGCATGAGAACATGGAAATCATGTGCTTTCATACTATGAAGCTTGAGATATTTCATAGATACATTATTTCTAGGGTTTGAACTATTTCTTGAACTTTTAATGTGAACAAAACACAACAAAGAATCTCTTTCTCCTTTTTTGAAAGAGCGTGTGGAAGAATATTTTTTGCCTTTTTGTTGTGGCCATAGTGACTTCCTTATACCCAACTGTTGT
Source organism: Pseudotsuga menziesii (assembly GCA_001517045.1). NCBI lineage: Eukaryota > Viridiplantae > Streptophyta > Pinopsida > Pinales > Pinaceae > Pseudotsuga > Pseudotsuga menziesii. The sequence goes on along the minus strand of LPNX010079040.1, from coordinate 238,301 downwards.
AACTCATCATGATAACTTTTCCCATCCTTTGATTTATCTTTTATATCTAGAAGGGTTCCACAAATACTTTCGCATACATGTTTTTCTATGTGCATTAAATCTAAAATGTGACGCACTAGGAGTTTATGTATCCAAGTGTATAAAAACTCAATGAATTATAACATCAAAGAAAAAACTAAAAAATATATTCCAATTAAACAAATTGAAATCCTTCCAACATTGTACATTTTAGGCCTTAAGTTAATGTGTGCACATACCTCCAAATATGGTAAATTGAATAAATTTGACCTTTTCTTCCACATGCCAGTCTTCAAATTTTCACCTTTTTTTAAATTTTGCTTTCTTTTTGTACTTTTAGACTTTCCCCATTTCTCTTCCCTTCCTTCTGTTTCTGTAAAAATATCTGACACTTGTACAATTGTAGGTGCAATGAGATGCTCAAACTTCCCATTAAATGGTCCTTTTTGTGAAAGATATTTATGATTAATTGGAAGATATCTCCTATGTCCCATGTACACACACTTCCTACTATATTTTAGATACATTGAATCTGTGTTCTTTCCACATATAAGGCATGCGCAAAAACCTTTAGTCGTGCAACCAACCATATTTGCATAAGGAAAGTCATGGATTACCCACATCAATATAGCGTTCATATTAAAGAATGACCTTGATCCTTGCTCCTTCATCCCATTTTAGTTTTAGTTCATTTACCAATGGTTCCAAATAAACATCTATGTCATTTCCTAATTGCTTGGGACCAGGTATTAACAATGACAACAAACAAACGCTCCTTTTCATGCATAACCATGGCAGAAGGTTATATGTGACTAGTACTACTAGCCATACATTGTGAGTACTACTCAAGCTTCCAAAATGATTAAATCCATCCACTGCCATTGCAAGTTGTACATTGTGAGGATTGTTGGAAAAATTAGGTCATTTAGAATCTATACTTTTCCATGTCGAGCTATCAACTGGGTGGCGTATTATTCCATCCTTACTTGCATTCTCATGATGCCACCTCATTTTATGTGAAATATATGTAGAGTTGCAACAAAAACATAAAGAATCATATATCCATTGCAATACTTAGTGGATTAAAGAAGATGATTTTTTAGTAGGTTGGTAGCACATGAAGGTGTATGATATAATTGAATTATAGGAGTTCAAAATCATACTTGTACATTCTCTTCAACCTCAGCACTATAGGGAAATACCTCATCACTTTGGCTGGGACACCTGTACACACCTTTTAAGAATGAGCATCAACCTTCCATCTTGATTCACCACATGTTGGGCATTCATTTATTTTTTCATACTTACCCCAATATAAAATGAAATCATTGTGGCATGCATGTATCATTTCATAGTCCAACCCCAATTATTTAATCAAACTTTTTGAAGCATATGTATATTCTGGAAGTGTATTTCCTATTGGAAGCATTTCTCTTTGCAACTTCAACAACTAGGTGAAACTTGCATCAGACCATCCATTTCTCACTTTAAGGTTGTACAATTTTAAAGTGGCCGATAGCTTAGTGAAACTAATGCAACCTAGGTACAATGGTGCCTTGACATCTTCAATTAACTTTAGATATTGTTTGATATCATTTTTTTCTTCCATTGATTCTACTTGGTCATTCACAATTCACATCTGAATTTTCATTATAATATTGGTAAGCATCATTCACCATTTCAACCATATGGTCATCAACCATGGTTTCCTCATTATGATCGTAATTCTCAAGAACTTCAGTATCATTTGTAATCAATGTTGCAAACTCATCATTATGATTATCATATTGATGTCCGACTATGTGTTCATCACCATGTGTAATTTCACGAGGCAAATCATGCATCTCTGTTATGTGGCATTTCTTGCTCTTTTCAAATATATAGTCCTGAGTAGGAACTCTATCTCCATGGAAAAACCAAGTTTTATATGAGATTATTATACCATGAATCATTAAGAGGTCTTGTACTTCCTCAAACATCAATAGTGCAACATTGCAACATTTTTTACCCTGACTTGATATTCCTTTGACATCCTACATAGAACCAATTTGCACATCACGTAAGAAAAAACCACTACAAATTACAATGAAGACATATGTTATAAAATATCATATTGAAGAATCAAATATAAAAAATATATCTCATTTTCAAATTTGTCCAATCCCTTTTTTTGGCCATTAGAAAATAAAACCAACCCAATTTCTCGAATTGGCTCCTCTAGAGTTGGCCTCTCAACTTCCTTCCAATATACAGTTAGGAATATTCATGTAGTACACCCATATTCTTTCCAAAATAGCCTTTACCAACACATGAATACCATATATTAAACCAGACAAGCTTCCACCTTATAATAACGAAATTCAAACTTCAATTACATAATATTTTGGTTTTATATTAAAGCCAAGATATTTAATAATTTAACCCATTAATATAACTCTCAAGATAAAAAAAAATTTGCTAAATCTGGTGGGCCCCTCCCCATTGGATATTGCACTCGAAGATTGAAGATACAAAGTTCACTTTTAGGAAGCGGGATGGTTTATAAGGCTAATCATCTTGACATTAACAGTCCATTAATAGTCCCACCACCCTGAAAATACGACGTCCACCAAGCACAAGTTAGCTGGATACAACTGCAACCTCCAGAAGTGTCGACCGCCATCACCAGGTATTCGTTCATATTTTATCAACCCTTTCGACAGTTCCTCCATGGCCTCATCTATAAAAATCCTTTACCTGTCCAAGGAGATCATCTGTGATCAACTTTACGATGCTTATGATCCTCGTTTTCTATTGTCCAATGTTAGTGATGCCCAGAACACTTTGTTTTCACCTTCCGGAGACCAGTCAGAACTGTTTGTAAATTTAAAGTCATCCTTAATAAGGTTCACATTAGAACAATTGCCCAATTTCCCAGATATTTTCCAAAGGGTAGCCTCCAATTATTCCCCCACTGGGAAGGTCATATTAGATGATACACACTCCCATGTCGTTTGAAAAATTAAACCAGAAGCTATCAGGGCTGCCCTAGGTCTCTCTGAATCCCAATGTCAGGACCCGATCCCCTTCACCGAATCAGAGGTTATGCCAGTGTTCGGGAAAGCCGACCTAGAATCCAAGAATAAATTGTTCCAGACCATTTTGAACACCCCAGTTCCCTCAGAGACCCTTATCACCCCACTCTCCTCCAAAATGTCAATAAATCTTAGCGTATCAGCCATCTCCCTCTTGAGTCAAATCCTAGGTCTTGATAGCGATAACATGGTATCTGAAGTAGTGCTAGGAATTCTCCTTTACTTGAGTCAATATAAAGTAGGAATTAAGTTCGATGACTTCTTGGTAGGAGAAATCAATTCTCAGGTTGAGAAGTTTGATTTGGATAAGCACTTTAGATACCAGGTGTATCTATTTGCCATCATAGTCAGTTCCAATCGGAATACCCTTGAGGTCATGGATCCAAAGGTGTTCAAAGACTGGCCCCAATCTATCCATAAGTTCTAGGACTAGTCTTACACCATGTTCATTGATAGAATTGTCCTCGGCATCTGCAAACTATTCGACCCTAGAGAGAAGAGGATATTAGAAGACATGAAAGATTCCTTGCAACAAGATATTATTGGATATTGGTTCTCAATGCCGAAGTATTCAGTTATCAGGGTATATGGTTTTCAGCTTCCCCTTTCATGCTACCAGTTTACCTAACTCCCTCAATATTCACACTAGAATTGATCAGGCAGACGATTTCTGCTAATGAGGAGCATTTTACTGTGCACAAGAAGGACTCTTGGATCAAATACCCTATTAATTTCAGGCCCTTCATTGTGAAGAAGCCAACAACGTTACCAATGGTGGAGAAAGTTTTGAAGGCCATGAAGTTTCAGGTGACTCATGCACATAATTACGATCCTAAGGGGGTCATTTCCCAGAGGAGGGTCAAGGTGCATAGGTCAGCCTTTATTCACTCCATGATCCTTGACTTGTCCCAAGAGGCAAATTGTCTTGCTTATGACTTTGATTGGACTCCTGCAGAGAAAATTCAGGATACTAAAGAAGTGCAAGGTACGGTCCTAGCTAATCCCTTTCCCTTAAACGGTGATGGTTGTAGAAGAAGGTCTTGGTCAGAGGTGGAGGATATGGAATGTGATGAACAAACCCCTAGCAAGAAGCCTAGGATAGATGTAGAGGAGGACGTAATCAACCTGGAGCAGGAGTTTAATTTTGAATCTAATTCCCTCAAAATAGTGATAGAGGAGGAGATTGATTTAGTAAACCCTATTTGGGGAAAGGTTGCAAATCAGATGGTGATCGTGCAACAACTACTGGTTGTAAATCCAACCACTACACACTCAGAGAGAAATCCTTGAAGAAAAACACAATTAATGAAAAAAGGGAGTGAGGAGTCTCTACTCAATTATCGGAAGTATTCTTTTGCCTTTGTTGTTGAAGGGAAATTTGAGACTGAAAAGAAAATGTTGACCATTATGGGCAGCTCAAAGAGCAATCCAAGGATGAGACTCAAAAGTAGTCCAAGGAGCTAAGCAAGCTATCAAGTAGCAAAGTCCCTTTCACTACTGCTAGGAATATTACAACAAACTCCCTGAACCTCTCCATCGCTAATGAGGAAAGAATTTTAGAGGTTGAGTTAAAAAGGGATCGGTTTTCAATCCGAGATAAGATTGTGTTCCATAAGGGAGTTAGCAATCTCATCTATGTTGATATGAATAAGGAGGTGCTATCCCATCTCAAGTCCTAGCAAAGGGTGGTTAACCTGGAGACCCAATTGCTGCAGGAAAAGGAAACAAACAAGGCATGGAACCTACAACTGAAACTCCCTACAGACCAAGTGGCAGAACTAATAGCACATAACACTTTACAACAACCCCTTGCATCTAAGTAGTCAGTGGAAATAGAGTAGGCTATTTTACCAACTAAGCCCCTGGCCAAGATACAAGATTACAAAAAGAAAAGCAAGACACCTATGAAAGACATACAGCTACCTCCTCAGAACATGCAATTAGAAGGGGATATTGAGGCATTGCAGCATGAAGTTTTGGATATGAAAGGCGTCCTTGCTGTGTTGGAGGATGACAAGTGCACATGGGAAGACGAGAAGCAAAAGCTGTAGAAGATAATTGATGAATTAAATGACTATAGCACCTCTGAGTACATATCACCCACTACTTTGGCGATCAAAGATATGTCTGAAATGTCCCTAAAGGACCTGGAAATCACTTAATTGAAGGAGGCCAATCAAGAGCTCAAGGACATGATCACTACTAAGGAAAGCGAATACTATGCTGAAGAGATCATGACACTGAAAGAGAAAGTAAGCAGGTTTGAGGAAAGGGCCATAGGCCGAATTCCCCTGCAAGGGGCTAAACATTTTCTCTAGGATGTAGTGATAAAGGAGATTCCCTCATTAGAAAAGCATTTGTTAATGGTGGATGAGCATAAACAGGCTGTTATGGATGGAAGTAGAAGATGTAAATCCTTGCAGGAAAGTCTAACACCCAATCCTAGGGAGGAGGCCTAGAAGGTGATTGTTGTTATGAAATCAGCCTCTAGTGAAGAACTAATTTCCCTAGGGATTATTGACAGGATATTAGTTCTTGTGGCAGTAAGGAGAATGACCACAAAGCAAAACATGTTACAAAATGCACTTACTAGGATTAACATTATTGAGCAAGGGGTAGAAAATTTCAACAAATTGTTCCAGCCCCTGTTTCGTAAAGGGTTGGCTGAGTTTTGGGGTCCATATGGGAAGCTAATCCCTTAGAGAAAATATGTCGAACTATTGTAGAAGGAAAGACTAAACGATACAAATTTTGAGGGTATGAATGGTCGGATAAAGGGATAGGTAATCATAGATAAACTCAGAGAGGACTTTGAGCTATTGGCAACACTCATGACTGTCAAATCAGTAATGGAAATAGCCCCCTGATTGACCTAGATGTTGTCCTAAAGGATATATTTGAGATTTCAACCCCTACAAATCAGCAATGGAAATATATACATAGAGTGATCAATCATCAGCCTGGATGGCCCACCAACAGCTGAGTCAGTCGTAGTCTATTAAAAATATGCTCGGAGTTTTTGTTTTCATCAAGCGATTTAGAAAGCCCTCGATGTCAATATTTCCCTTTTTGATTGGTCACGTGCAGCACAGCTTTCCTTCCTGAAATTTTTTGTGGGCATGACGCATCTGCGACATCAGATTTTGTTAGGATTTAGGATGTACTTTCAGGTTTGATTCCCGCAATGTAACTAATTTTTATGACCTGTTTCGAGATACATCTCAGGGGTAAATTGCACTATAAATGTAACCTCTATAGAGGAGGAAGGGTTTGAATTTCATTTTTGAATCCTCTGTTCTTGGATTGTAGCTCTCTAAAATTTCTTGGAAGTGTTAATGAAAAGTGTTTTTTTGAGTTTCTGAGATTCATCACAGTGTTCATATTCAGTTTGTGTTTCCTGTTTGCGTCTCGTATGTGTAAATTATGCTAATGATTTCTATAGAAAACCATGACCTGTCTTGAGCCTGCTAAGGGCTATTGTGACATGCCTTAAGCCTGCTAGGACTGTCGTGACTGGCTGAAAGTTCCTTGAGGACTGTTAAGGGTCCCAATCCTGTGTATGAAGGTACCATGACCTAATGTGGGTTACTAAGGGTGTCGTGAGGGTGTGTGAATTTGTTGGCAGCATAATTGTGTACTGCTTGACTAGGCAGTGATCTATTAGTATGGATGGTAGTCTTTGTGAGGTCTAGTACGTGGGTCGCTACCCTTTATTGGACTAGTTATCCAACTAATGAAACCCCTAAGTTGATGCCACTCACCCATGTGCTGGCATCCAACACTAATACATTTGGGTGGATTTTTCCATGAAATATTTCCACATTTTGAACATTCATGGATTAATACTTCATTTTTTTTTATCATGGTGGAAAAATCATGGCAATATCGACATTTTTAAATTTTGAGGAACTTTCGTCTCTATATTGACGATATATGGCTATCTTTGCACACCCTCCAGACCAATGTTTTCATTTTTAATGCTCATGTGCCCACTTTTATCATTCATGCACATGCTTCTTCTTATTCCTACCACACTAGTAGTAGGATTATAAAACCTCATTCAAATTAGACTCATAAATATCAAGATTGTCCATTGAATAGAGAATTCTGGTGAAGCACCGAAAGACATAAGCCGCTTCCGCCAATGAACCACCAGTCAATAGAACTGTACAAATAGACGTGGCTAATGCAATAAGTAGACAAATGGCATCTCATTTAGATGGTTTTTGTTTAGAAACCATGAAAACATATCTATGATTGTAGTCCCCTCTAAAGCAATTGTGGTCGTCCCTATGAATTTATAACATATGCGCATATTCGCTTAAGTAGTTCCCTGGATCTCAACGGCTCTTGGTTGTTTACGCGTGGGTCAACTCATGCATTTTCAACACATTTTATATAGTTGCGACAAGGTTCTTGGTGATTGATTGAGCGCGGATTGAGCCCAGATTTCTTTATCAACCATATCCAAAACTAGAGAGATCATTCATACTCTGCAACAATCATCTGGCTGTAAATTAATAAAAGTTAAGCATGCAACATTTTTTGGGGGATACAAAATAACATTGAGGCTCAAAATAACAGTTGTATTCTTCGGGTCATGTACCTTACGAACGAATTTAACAACCCTGCAACTCCCTCCTTTTATTTAAACCAAAGTAATTGCAACAAGAGGGTCCAGTCAACAATGACTCTAGCCAATTCGGTTTTTTTATAGACCTGATGCTCCACTAAGCTATTGTCCATTAACACAGTGTTAATCACTTTCCACGGTAGAAGGACAACTTTAATTTGGACCATTTGGGCCACCTAGTGTTCCAATGCCCAAACTATCAAGGTCTCCTTGTGAGTAAATCAAATGCCATTGCACGACACTTGTTGGCATCAATGAAAACTTCAGTCTGTTAGACACAATGTTCACTAAGATATGGGGGGGGGGGTGAATCGAAACTTGAATGTGAGACCTCTTTCTCCTTTAAAGATGCTTTAATTTTGGTTTGATGGTCAGTTTTATGTGGATTATGGCACACTTTTCAATCTTTTGTGTTTTTTTTCTATTATGGGTCTAAAACATTTTGTAGAGTGCCATACGACCTGCAATTATAATCACTGGGTACAATTCAACCTAAGACATATTTCTCCTTTAAAGAAGCATTTTATTTTATTTTTATGCTCACTTTTACCTGAATTACAACACACTTTGCAAGCTTTTCCCATTTACTGGTTTAGATTTTGGAACAATGTATAGTTCCCTGGGATTCGTGGGCTATAATTTGAATTGACTCCAGTAAATTGACCCTCATACCTCTTTCTTCTTTAAAGACACATTTGATACAAGTATTGTTTTTTAACGACACTTATATCTTTTTGTCTCTATTTGGAATATACCATGGTAGTTAGTGTGGTCGCCTCTGTTTGGCATATCTAAAAGAGTTCAAAGGTTATCAAGAATATTGTAGCCTGCGTGTGTCTTCATTAAACCCTCTGCGAGCATTTCTTCCTTAAAATATATGCTATGTAATTTCGATCACATCATATATTCCAAAATACTATCCTTAAATCCTTCTCAACATATGCAGAATTCCCTTTATAAATTTTTGTTTATTAATTTCCTGTAGATTACTCTTTTATTTCACCATGTCTGTACATGCATACTTTTCTAACTTTTGGAAGACTTATATTTTTTACATCTTGACCATATTTAAACAAACTAAGGGTATGGCTAGGTATCCAAATCAACTAGGAACAATACCATGTCACCTTAAAACCTTACTGACAAACACACAATCTCTGGCAGTCACTTTAAAATGGTCTTTCAAACCACTCAATTCAACACTTAGTCAATTTTGTCAGACCCTAGTCATTACTGTGCCAGGAGGCATTTTGGCAGACTCATATCTCACACGTGTGAACACCGAGAGGGAAATTGAGATCATGAGTGGATGCCCAGATCATCAAAGAATGGACCCATAACATCTGATGAATTTATTAGTTAGAGAGCTAACTCTGGCGTGCATTTCCAAGTTGGCTCTCAACATCCTGTTTTCAACACTCGGTCAATTTTTCATATTTTTGGATATGCAAGCTAATGTTTTTACCTCTTTTGGAAAGCTTATATTTTTCTCATGTGGTCACCATAAGAAAAACTAAGAACATGGATGGATAACTAGTTCATTAAAGAGCATTCCTACACCTTATGATGAATTTATCATTACTTAGACAGGATTTGGTGGGAATTTCCAAATGCCTCTCGAACCTTGTGATTTGACACTTAGTCAATTTCTTTGAAATCTAGGTCTCAAAGGTGACTTCAACTTTTCATCAAACTTGGAGTGTAATACATTCAATGGATGGAGGAAAACCAAATGAATCCATATGGTGGGCATTTTCATAAGACATTTCTCCTTCTTATGAAATATGGTGGGCATTTTCATAAGACTACTGCTTTAGGACAAATTTTCACCACTTAGTCTTTTTCCAACTTTATCATACATGCGTATGCCCATCAACAATTATTTTGTCATTAATGAACATCTCTAGGATATGTCTGTCCACAATCATCAGTTCACCAAATGTCACCAGTCCTCCATTCATATATTGACATCAATACCAACACATTCATCTATCATATTGCCAACAATGATTCCCAAGAGGATGGAGATGAGAGGTTACCCATCATCATCTCAACCTGAATATGTAACTTAGTCATTTCTAAAGCCTTAGATATTACTAGGTCATCATTAGTGAAACTCTCCCATTGAAGTGATAAGGATTTGAATAGCATAACCTTTTTATGGGGTCTAATGAGCCCTTACTTATCTCGGATTGAAACTGGAGATTCTTTTCCATATACTATACCTTTTCCTGTTGTTTCCCTTGGCTTTGAGGTTGAAAATATAGAGAAAGTTTAGTTGTAGGTCTCATCCATTGTCACAAGAAATCAATACTTAGTTACTACTTGTGTTAGTTCCTAATGAATAATGAATGGCATCTTACACGTTGGAATGATGATCGTATAATCTTATTTTTTTTAAATTAAAATTGCATGTTTTTGTATTTATAAGATGCCTATTCCCGTATTTTAGTTGTACTTGATTTTTTTGTTACGTATTTTTTCCGTATCGTATCTGAATTGTATTCGAATCTGTACTCAAATATTGCTACTATGGTTTTGACTGTTTACTTCGTATTTTATGAGGATTTATATGAAATATAGCCCGTATTTGAGGTGCAAAATGACCCATGACGGGAATTTTTCTCGTCAAATTCCAGCCTTGAACCCATCCATCGTCCGTTTGATAGAAAAGGGGCATGAACCATACCATCATGACCAAACAAATTCAGGATTTACCTGTTGCAGAACATCGTAGCAATGGTAAGAAAATGGTCTTGGGTAGTGTAAGACAATTCAGGTTTGTGATAAGACGATTCTGGATCCAACATCACCCTATCCGTGTCTATGTGCAAAACCACTCAAAAATACCTATAATTGGTCTAAATTTGGTGACATTTCACAACGTTATCCTATTTAAAAAACATTAGGCACATAGTTAGAGAAGGAGTACCTTGCATGAGGAACTTGCATATCAAACCACTATGTAAAAGGGAGTGTTAGACTAACGTCGTCGAGCTTTGGTGGGAAATCCATGAATGAAGCAATATGAACACCTCCCGTTCCAAATTGAATCCCCAACATGATCTATATGAATTAGGGGGTCCACATACCTCTTTGCATGCATTAACTAGTCAAGTGGCCCAAGAAACACACTTCTATATCCGTGTTGTGAACAAATTCCAAACCAAATCAAATTGTGTCTTATACTTAAAAATAATTCAAATATAAATAACTCTAAAAGAAATTACACCTTTGAGAGAAAAATAGCTTTTGGTTAAGTTTTCGGGAAGAAAAATCTTTTGATATTAAAACTTTCCAAGTAAATATATTTGCACGCAAAATTATATCCGCTTGGTAGCTTATATTCATGTTTTATCTAGTGTAGGTACCACCAAATAGGTATCTATCAGATCTATCTTCCTTGAGTGATGGTGAAGGTATACTCAGAGAGGTTGAAAGTGATACATGTTGTACTAGATCTACCGGTTCTATATCGACTAGATTTGAAAAGGTAAGGAAAAGATTTCGTAGACGCATGCAATATTTTATTGCCAATGGAGGGTCATGTAATTATGATGCTGAGAAAGTAGGTGACATTGAGTTTCCCTTGAGGTATAGACATCTAGTGCAACGATGGGTACCTAATAAGCTACCTCAAGTGGACACATATTTCTTCATTAATGGGAGGATGTATCGCATTGCTCCTTTGTCCTTACATGTATTGGGGCTATTTTCCATGGATGGAATAAAGGTTGGCTATGGAACTGTAACTGAATTGATGGAGTGTTGGGTGTGTTCTACTATCTTAAATACACCTAATATTTAATTATTGACCGGGGTTGGTAGGATTAGATTTGATACAAAATATATGCAAAGGTAAAAGGGCTCCTAGGGTGTCGTGGAGATATTTTAATAACAAAAGATCAAAAGATATTTCAAAATGAAAAACTGAGTCAAACTCCTAAGACTATTTGGATAATTGGACTGGACTAGAGTATCAAATTATAAAAAAACTACTAAAATAAATATATAAACAATAATACTTATAACTTCAGACACTAACTCATACATAAAAGGAATTATAACAACTAAACTGACAAATAACCAACTAACTACTCCTTAAGCGGAAGGCTGGGGTAAAAAGACAACTTATCTTAAAAAATAGAAAACTAAAAAAACGAGTAGAAAACTTAATAAATAAAACTTTGAAAGAAGCAAGTAGAAAACTTAATAAAGACAATAAATAGAAGCAAGTAGAAAACTTAATAAAGATATTTAAACTCTATTCTTCAATAAATACATACCAAAAACAAGAATTATTCCTATGATTACAAATAATAATAACCCTAAACTCTATATGCAAACAAAGATAACCATGATAGAAAATAGCAGCAAAACAAAATCAGTGTTTAATATTCAAGAAGTAAGAACAACTTAATCCATATTTAATTTAAGGTGAAAAGAAAATAAAAGAAACATAATAAAACCTTAATCAATAACCTAAAACAATCAAACTTTAATTGTGATGCTTAAATAAGACTACCAACTACAAACATAACCCAAATATTGACAAAACAAAACTAGAAACAATCTTAAAATACATAAAAAAAACACTAAAAACAGAATCGAGGATTAAATGACAGACTGAACAGTAGGTCTATAAGGGGTGACTGAATGGTAGACTGGACAGATGGTCCAAATGGCAGTCCGTACAGTTGAAAATGATAAAAACTAACCTAAATGAACTAATTCTTTAGCTGAAGTTATGTAGATCTAAACCTAATGTATGGAATCAATAAACAAACCCATTTAATCAACAAATTAACTTTAAATTAACTCTCAAACAAAAAGAAAGCATTGCATATTAAACTAATTAGTAAACTAGAAATTAATTTAAACAGATTGGAAATTAACGTAAGCAAGTTCATGGCAGGAAATAAATAAACAGAACTGAATCTAAATGAAAGAAAACAATTTTATATAAGCAAATTCATAATAGGAAATAAATAAACAAGACTGAATTCAAATGGAAGCAAACTATTTTATATGTTTGGAAATAAAGACTGAAAGCAATACTGGAATGAAATGATTGTAAATAAAATAACTGAAAGCAAATAATTGAAAGCAAATGACTGGAAACAAATGACTGAAAGCAAAGCTATGCGTGCATCTACTTATTTAACTGCTGAAATAAAACTAAGGTAATGCGATACAGGAAATAAAATAGCATTTACTATTATCTAATGAAAACAAACTGGAAATTAAACTAGACTAGCTAAAATAGAAAAGAAAGAACTAAATTAAACAAAGAAATGAACCTCTAGTTGATGAGGGTCCCTCTCAATAATCAGGGGTGATGTCTGCTAACTCCTACTCAAACGCAATATTCAACAACAATGCATACAACTCTTTAATAAATAAAAATAAATAAATAAAATTACAGTGACTATGAACTACTTAACAAAATACTTCTCTAACTCTCCTGACTAACTCTACTCTCTATTCATAGACTAAAATATATAGTTTACATGAGAGATGAGCAAGTCGACCCTCAAAGGTCAATTGCTCTCTAATTTTAGTCAATCTTTAAAGGCACATAATTGATTTCAATCCAGCGCATGGACGTCTTCCTTCTTCAGTGCGAGCGTGACCTCTTCAGCGTGAACGTAGCGTGATATTCCTCCTTTCACATGGGCAGATCCTCTTTAGCGTGGCGTCAATCCCTTCCTTAGCATGGTTGATGGGCCGGTGTTGAGCGCAGGCTTGTACACAGCAGCAAGTTTCTAGAATGTAGGTCCCTCATCAGCGCAAACATGTGGGATGATGGTGCTATGGAGAGCGAGGGCGGCGACACAATCAATCTTCTAGAACGCAGGCCATTCTATCCCTTTGAATAGCGTGGATAGTGAGCAGCTAGGTGGCGATCCTTCTTGAGCATGAGTTAAATGCATCGGTCCAGCATAGAGATGGTTGATGTGGTGGCGAGCGAAGGAGATTGCAAGCAGGTGTGCGATCCAGAAGCGTGGATGATCAGTTGGTTGCAGGATATTTCATGTGTAAATTCCCAAAACCGGTTATGGACAGTGCACAGGTTGATGGGCGAGTTGAACGACGAGTTGATCAGAATACTGAGCCGTGAGATGGATATATTGTGCATCGATCTAGGGAAAACATGGTAAACCACCAGCGAATTTCGTGCGACGGCTGGATGACGAGTTGAATACCAAGCTGGATCGTGAGCTGGACATGTCAGGCGAAAGGCAGAGTGAATGCGTTTTTGGTGTTAATTTGCCCAAGCAAACTATAAAATCTGCAAACGAATATACATATCAGATAATACATTAAATATGCTTTAAATAATATAATTTTGAGTTAATAAAATCATAAAAATGATATTAATAACCAAAGTTGAAATAACATCAAATTTGTTCTTACCTTGTGCTGAAATAACGATCTGCGTGACATAAAATATACTAAAGATAATAAAATGTGTGTTAAAATGTGTTATTTAATTGCCAAAAATGATAATAAAATGAGGCTCAACATGGAGTATGTCGAAGCATTATACAGATACAATAACTGGTTGATCTTGGTCCAATATGCTCGAAGTATGAGGAGATATGGAGTTGCTGCAAATTATATACAACTAGCAGAACACAATAAAAAAAAAGGGGCGACTATGTATATTGATGGGAGACCAAAGCGTCCAAAAACATTGCTGGCTTTATAAATAGTACATGGCCAGTGACATCAACTAAGCAACCTGTTGACGGGCGTATTCGACTAAGCCCGTAACGGGGGAGACGACCCAGACCGGGATCCTTAGGGCAGGTTCCAAGCTGTTTGGGATAGTCGTTCCCGACAGGTTTAAAGGCTCTGTTGGCCTGGAAGTCTACGGGACTTTTGGTTAAAATCAACGCTACTGATTGTTAGGGTTAGACCTCTACTTATAATTACAAGGATTGATTCAGGCTATGTGTTACAAGATATTAGACTATCAAACCTAAATCTGATGAAGCATAAATGTGGAAAAATAAATACACACACAGTTAATATTTTACAAAGACATATTATCTACACCTTGTACAATAATTACAACTAGAATAATCTGACTGTAATTCATAGAGAGGAATCTGGTTCAAATAGGTTTTTTCAAATGATATAATTTGTAGAAAATAAACAACATATTACCCTAATTACCTACTATCCTGATCAGGAGCGATAAAAGAATTTAACCATGCAATCGACTCATGCTAATAAAAATACTACATAGATAACTCTGATAACATTTAAAAGAATTTAAACATTAACAAATCATGCAGTAATGATTACATCTCACATAAACAACAATATCGATTGTTAGTTACACAATATGATACATCAGCATAAATCAAGAACATGAAAATCGATAATCGTACAAGAATTATATATCTGTGGAATTCTTTAGAGAATTTCGACAAACATAAATGAAAATAGAAAAAGAAATCACAAGACTAATAGACATCACAAATATGTGCCAGATATAGAAACTGCAAACATATATTTATAATATCACCAGTTTAATAATGTCATGGCTGTAGACAGTAAGCTGCCTCAAGTCGCAAACAGATCAACCCAGTCTTGTGGTGCCCTTTCCATCAACTATCGACCACTTTCCCATAAACTTTCAATCCTTAAATACATGTTTTCAAAAATAAACATCCCTAAAAGATAGAGATCACCCAGATCGAATCATCCAACTAATTTCTAATTACAAATGACAAGCGTAGCATGTCATTTTTCAATAAAAGTAAAACACCATGAGAAAATAACGATTCGATCCATGAGAATCGAAACAAGACCTGGAAAGTCTGGAAATGGATCCGATCCGATTGATGGGGAATATTATCCAAAAATAAACAGTCTTCAAAACCTGGGCGTACACAGCAACCATATCGCCTGCAGCCAATTAAATAATAAAATTAAAACATAAACCTAAATCGAAATAATAAACGTTTAAATAACAAACAGAAAGTAAAATAACTCAATACCTGATCATCAAAATTCAAAATTAAAACCCAACAGCAAATAGATCCAGCATAATCACAAATTAAACGGCGCATTAAAAACTTGAATATTGACCCCACTGGAATGACTCGGCGAAGGAGCAACTCTGAACTGCATGAGAGCAATTTGAGCGTTAAGCTCACGAACTTTTTTATCATTCTTATCACTTTCATCCTGCAGCTTGAGAACTCTCCTGATTAAATTATTTTTATGATTTCTCAGTCGGAGAAGCTGTTGATCATTCTCATCAACTTTCGCCTTTAACCTAGCATTTTCAGCCTTTAATAAATCCCGATTCACTGCCATTTCACCTACCCTATCCTCCATACTACGAATTTTATCCAACAGTCGATTAATAAACATAGGATGAGCCATGTTTGCGACACAATACACACCAGGCGAATTCGCGTGCACATACTTTTCTTTGACCGACGAATCAATAACAGCATCCACTCGTACCTCTTTTTCGAGCATAGGGATGTCCTCATCAACCATGGGAGGAGTCTCATCGACAGGGTTTGGAACAGGTTCAGGATGAACAGCATTATCATTATCAGGCAAAAGGAAATCCAATTCCTCATCATCCAACACCACAGTCTCCACCTGAAGCTTGTCAACTACAGGGGTTTTGACAGAGTTAGCTTTCTCCATACTTCTAGTGAATCTAGCTGTCAACCTGGCTTTAGGTTCATCCCGTCCATGACCGCGAATCTTATCTGTACCATTTTTCGGGGTTGTTGGTGACAGGGATGAGGTTGTCCTAACACGCTTAGAACCTAGAGGCGTACGAACACCTTTCACTGGTTTATCCAAGGAGTCTTTGCAGGGTTGCGGACTCATACGGCGAGGGCTCGACAGAGGTTTGCGCGGAGGAGGGGCTGAAACTGAACTCGCATCTCTGTTCTTGTTACAATCCTCAGGATTGTCGAACATGCAGTGACAAAACGAAGAAAAACCATTTGACTCTACAAATTCATCCCAAGACCGACCCGACTTCAATAACTCATTATCAATCAGCATACGAACCAAACCATGATGAAAGAGGCTGTGACTGACGTGTTTAGGGCCTTTCTTAATCGCATTGGACATTTTGAACAAGCTATGTAAAAGATAGTACGGTAAATTCAATGGAAACCCTATAAAAACATACATAAGCTGAAGGTGGTATACATACGCTGAAGATAACCGGCCTTCGCAGGTCAAGTATCGATGAATCAAATCAAGGACGGGACGCTATTCTTTCCTGAAATACTTACGGGCCACTCCAGTTCGAAAAGAGACTTCCTGAGCAGGGTTTTTAAGCAATT
This sequence comes from Pseudotsuga menziesii, assembly GCA_001517045.1. Taxonomy (NCBI): domain Eukaryota; kingdom Viridiplantae; phylum Streptophyta; class Pinopsida; order Pinales; family Pinaceae; genus Pseudotsuga; species Pseudotsuga menziesii. The sequence continues at coordinate 221,241 of LPNX010079040.1, read as the reverse complement.
GCCGCCATTCAGTTATAGTCATTTTCTGGTACTTGAACCATCTCTGACCAGTCAGGGACAAACCTGTTGCAGCTGCTATTGACCTTTCGTCAACCCGGAACCGAAGATCCCCGACTTCTGCTTGGAAATCGACCAGGGAGAGAGAAAAAACCCTAGTAACCTCAGGGTTAGAGTCGGAAAATTTCTCGAAGAACGGCATCCACCCTACATCCTTAACCTTTACTGCAAGTTCAGGGTTCAAATTTAGCAGGGTCATCTCGCAGGGTTCAACCCTGACTACAGGTGCCATCACTGGCCGTGTCCAGGTGAGTAACCGCACACAAAATAGATACCAGAGCTCGTCAAGAGACAGAACACGAGACCGTGAGCACTTAGAATCAAGGCTAAGAAAAACCAGGTGATGAACAGGATAAGCCATGCATGAACGCAGGCTATACCTCTGCGGGTTTGGCATGACCGAAGGCATCAGCGCTCTGAGTGGTAAACAATTGGTGACACAAACGACGGTAGAAGACCCTAGATGGGTGATATTACCATAATTTATCCTGACTTAAATGATGGGAGCCTCTTGGCTGTACGCAGACCAGGTGTTCTAATGGCAAGGAACCACGACAGAGGATACGTACCAACATTTAAACTCGATGGACAGTTCAAGTACCAGTGTCATGATAGCATACTGGTTTCGCAATAAGTGAATCAAGATGGAGGCTATGAAATAAATCAATCTGATGATAACCATAATACATGCAATCCCTACCATGGATTCGACCTACGCTTAAAGGTGGCAGATTAAATGATCATAATTACAAACCATTAAATCAAGAATCAACCTTGCAAAATATACCATATAATGATGATCGGCATAGATTTTGGTGATAATGTCGACCATGGTTCGAGAACTTAGGATATGTCAGGAATGGTTTGTAACAAATGTGGCTTACGTCCACTAGGTCTTGACCAACATCACCACAAACTAACCATTGATAACCATTGATAACATTTGAATAACAAAATCAACAAAATCAATTCATAATGTTATGGATTAATTTCTAGATTAGGATAAATCAAAGGATATAGAAATCATTAGTATTTATCCTTAATTCAACCCAAAACAAATAATAATCATTAGTGATGATTTTGTTAAATATCCTATAGTTGCAAATATTGCTTTAAAAACAACGAATTTCTCCAATTCAGTAGCTGACAGAATGGCATTGTTTCAGTAGCTGTAATTCCTTTTTATTTTGCATTGAGGAATTCGAACATTTCATCTAACAAAATAGGATTTTGTTAGATGAAATAATGTTTTGTAAAGGCTGTTGAGCCAGGGCACAACAGATGGCGACAAGCTGGGCGGAACAGTTATCTCTGCCTCTTAACCTGAAATCATGCACATGGAGAAATTAATTCCTTAATACAAGCCATTATACCAAGATCACTGTTTTAACATCTCAAACAAATTCAAGTATTTCACAGTTCTACAACTTACCAGAAAATTACAGTTTCAGCGATTTGTTTGATAGCATCAAGTCTCAAACAGAAATTAGTCCTCAAAGAGTAAGATAGTAAATGGCTTAGTTTTAAGGATAAAATCTCAATACCACAAGCATGGCCCTATTGCCAGCAGGTGTTCATAGCCTCGACAGGGTTGCTTCTAAGCCTTCAGAACGCTAGTGTCCTATCTGCTAGTTATATATGTAAAATTCTGGTCGGGAGAACTGTTTTCTTTTAATTTTATTCCTCATGAAGGCCATGGTTCAGGCTTGGTAACCAGATAGTAACCATGTCAGTCACCAGTCTGCATTACAGTAAAATGAACCGGCTCGTGATGAGACCTTTCACCCCTCAGATTTTTCCATCCAAGGGTCATTGCCCAGGCTTGGTGACCGGAAACAACAATGTTACTGGAAGCAAACTTATGATCCTGAGCAGATCAGCTCGTGATGAGACTTTCTGTCCTTCATATTTTTGCATATGTTCAAGTCCCTCCTTGTCCAGAACGTAATTATTATTAATCTCAAATGAGATTATCTTAGTAGATAGGGAGGTGAATCTGATCCTCTTTACGAGAAGAGATGGCGTAAAATATTTGAATAGATAACTTTACCAAGTACTGTCCCAATCCTGTTGGGCAAATCTTTGCAGAGACCGATAAACTTAATTAATTTTAACATGGTTTGAGCTTTTTCTGGTAGGATCTAGAATAATGAAAACACCATTCTCTGTTCAAGAAACCAAAACAGAATGACACTTTCCAGGATAATAATGTCTTTTGTGCATAACTTACAAATAAATGACAGAACTTAAAAATGAGCCATCAGTTCAAGGTTTGATGAATTTACCAGGTTCAAAACACACAAACAAAACAACAAATCAATCAAAAGGACAATGAAAATAAAATGCATCAAGCAAACACACCACACAGGTATATACAGGATGATCCCTTGAGGAGGATCAACATAAATATTTCTTGATTAGGTGACCATTTACTGGAAGGTTGTCAATGTCACCTTCCAATGTTTGTAACCTGAAAGTACTAGGACCAAGTTTTTCTGTAATAATAAATGGCCCTAGCCACAGGCATTGGAACTTTGTGTGTTTTCCTTTATCTTCGTGTTCCTTATCCCATTTCAAGACTAAGTCACCTACTTCCAAATCCCGACTGACTGACTTCCTGAGGTCAAACCAACGCTTCACAGTCTGCTAGTGTTTCTCAAAATTTTTTCTAGCCAACTCCCTATCTTCTTCCAGTTTCTGCAAGGTGTTAATTCGATGCTCCATAGCAGAACATGGTACCTCCTGTACTGACTGGGCAAGCTGTAAGGAGGGTAAGAACAAATGAGGGGGTAAGATGGCTTCTTTACCATACACCAGGAAAAAAGGAGAGTTCGCTATAGCAGCTTTGGGGGTTACCCTGTCATCCCACAAAGCATTTGACAGAGCAGTATGCCAATTCCTATGATGGTTAGCCACAGTACGTTTCAGAATCTCAATCATATTTTTATTAGAGGATTCTGCTAACCCATTACCCTGGGGGTAATAATTAGCTGAATATTTCAACTTTACACCCCTATCCAATGCATACTCAGTTAATTTTGCAGAGGAAAAATAAGTTGCATTATCAAATATTAAAGACTCTGGAACACCGAATCTGGTAATAATAAAAGAATCAAGGAAAGATATCACCTGATCGGAATTGACTACCCTCAACGGGATGGCTTCAACCCATCTAGTGAAGTAGTCTGTGGCTGTCAGAATGTATTTATGTTGTAGTGAAGAGGCTGGTGTGATTGGGCCAACAATATCCAGACCCCATTGCTGAAATGGGACTTCGATGATAACCGGCTGGAGGGGTAATGCTGCCTTCTTTAGTCTACCTCCTGCTCTCTGACATTCTTGGCACTTCCTGGTGAAAGAATATGCGTCTTTGAACAATGTGGGCCAGTAGTACCCAGCCTTAAGTATTTTATGAGCAGTATTTTCTCCGCTGAAGTGTCCTCCAGCTGGTCCTGCATGTAGTTGAGATAACACATTATCGGCCTCTTGTCTTTCTAGACAACGAAGGAGAACTCCTTCGAAATTCTTTCTAAACAAAATACTATCAATAAGCTGATAAGGTGTAGATTTTAATCTTAAAGCTCTTTTATGACGTGGGTCTAAATGTTCAGGGGCAGTCCCATGCAATAAGAAGAACTTAATATCATCATACCAAGAATCAGGAGGAGTGGAGACCGGAAAAACTTCCCTTTCAAATAAAGCAGGTTCGCTAAAGAAGTGCAGATCAGGATCAGAATTGTCCACAGACCCAGCTGCTAGCTTGCAAATTCCTTGTCCCCTGACAAGCTTTAAAGGTTTTATTTCCAGGTCGTGTTCTTGAAGTGCTGTGACCCAATGTGCTCTTTTTTCACCAAGATCTTTCTGTACCAAGAGATTTCTCACTGCAGAATATGGTACGACGACTTTGGTGTGGGACTTCAGTAAGTAAGGCCTGAAATGTTTAACATATTTGAAAACCGTGAAAGCTTGCTTGTCTACTTCTGGGTAGTTTAATTCTGCACCGTTAAGACCAGAACTCATGAAAGCGATAGGAGCTTCATTATTTTCCTGGTTTTTCTGTGTCAGAACAGCAGCATAAGAAGAATCAGAAGCAAACGTATACAAAATGAAAGATTTGGAAAAATCTGGGCTAGTGAGAGTGGGGGATTCAGCAATAGATTTTAAAATGTCATGAAAAGATTGCTTCTCATCAGTGTTCCATTTAAACTCAGCATCCTTTCTTATCATTTTCTGAAGCGGCCGAACAATTTCCGTAAACCCAGGAATAAATCTAGAAACAAAATTTATCTTTCCAAGAAATGACTGCATGGACTTCTTTGAGTGGGGCATCGAATCTAGGATATGGAACGGGTGCGTTCTGGGTCAATATTGATTCCTTGTTTAGAAACAACAAAACCCAGCAACTTACCTTCCATGACTGAAAAGATCGATTTCTTAGGATTTAAAGAAATCCCATACTTCCTGCAACGCTCAAAGACTCTCCTGAGATGAGTTAAATGATCAGTCCTATTTTTTGAAAAGACGGTAACATCATCAAGATAAATAACGACAAACTTACCAATCAGACCTCTGAAGGTGATGTCCATTGCCCTCTGAAATGTTGCTCCAGCATTTATGAGACCAAATGGCATTTTCCTGTACGCATAGGTTCCCCAAGGTGTCCTAAAAGTTGTTTTCAACTGGTCAGCTTTGGATACCAACACTTGGTTGTATCCTGAAAAACCATCTAGTAGTGAAAAAATATCAGATCCGGAGACCTGTTGTAATATTTTCTCCATTGTAGGAACAGGATAATTGTCCTTATCAGAAACCTTATTCAGGTTTTGGAAGTCGACACATAACCTGATGTCACCATTTTTCTTCCTCACGGGTACAAGATTTGCTACCCACTGTGCATGCCGAACTGGGAAAATTATTCTGGCGGAAAGGAGTTTATTTAGCTCCTTCTTGACAGCTGGTTCTAGGCTGGGGTGCATTTTCCTCAGTTTTTGTTGAAAAGGCTTAGCCTCCGATTTCATAGGAATGACATGTTGCATGATATTAGGGTTGAATGTTTTCAGGTCATCATACGTCCATGCAAATATGTCTTTAAACTCTTTGAAGAGTTTAATGAAGGTTGTTTTTTCCTGGGCAATACATGTACTGCCCAGATTCACACATTGAGGGTTTTGCTCGGTTCCTAGATTCACAATCTCAGATTGCATGATGGAGCTATTAGTTTTACAATTCCTTGCAGCCTTAAATTTATCCTTTAAGTCATAGATTGATTACTGACCTGGGAAGAGCACTAACCTGATCGAGAGATTCCTGAATTGTACAAGGCTTATGGATTACCGCAAAATTGTGTAGGTCCTCATCATGAGTCGTCTCGTCCAAAATTGCATCCTTGAAAGTATCTTTAAAAGTCAGAAAATCGATCAATTGCTGGTCGTCATTGAAGACTCTCCAATTTGCTATGTTGTTAGGTATAGAAGGTCTAAACATCAATTCAACCGAGAAAGCATCAGTAAGGATTCCCTCAGATGGAATCAATCTTGAAGCAACATTAGCTAAAATATCAGCTTCCTGATTTAGATAACGAGGGATGGAACTTATGTTAAATGCTTCAAATGCTAATAGTAAATTCCATACCTCAGCCTGATAATTTCTCAAGTGTCCAGCTATACAGTGTATTGTATTACGTACCTGACGAACAATAATCTCAGAATATCCTAAGACTACCAAGGCTTTGGCTCCCAAGTCAATCGCTTTCTTCAGCCCTTGAATGAGGGCTTCGTATTCAGCGATGTTATTGGTGCAATCGAATTCTAATCTGCAAGCAATGAAGTACCTTTTACCATAAGGATCAATCAATAAGCACCTTGCACCAGCTCCTTCTTTTGACTTGGAACCATCGAAGTAAAGAGACCAAAAACTGTCATTGAGATCTAAAGGTGGTGTATCTGGTACTGGAATTTCAGCTGAGGCTTGTGTAAAATGACAGATTTCAGACTGCTGATTTGAATCTGGAATTTCTGAAATTTCAGCCTCCAAGTTCCCAAAAAATGAGTCAGCCATGTAGTTACCCATTATGGTGTCAGTGAACAAGACTGGTTCATTTGAGTCATCAATTTCAGTGACGGTATGCTTCATATACCGTTCTCGATCGATCCTGATCTTATTGGGATGTCCCTTATGAGGTATCCACAAGTGTGACCAATCTGTCGCAAAATATCCATCAAGTTTTTGTGACCAATCCCTGCTAAGGAATAAGCCATACGCTTCTGGGATGTCGGCAACAATTATATCGATAACAAAATGGACTTGAGGATTGGAAGCTAACCTGATCAGCACCTCCTTCAGTTTACCTATTACCTTTACGTTTGAACGATCAAGCTGTACAATACTAGTATCACAAGGCTGAGGGACAGCATTTAGCCTTTTACACACAAAGTAAGGCATTACATTTTTGGATGCCCCTGAGTCTATCATACAGTTATGTACTTTGCGATTAAATATTTCGAACGAAAGTAAAAAAGGTGGAGTCGAAGAATCATATTTATTGCCTATAGATGATGCGTTGACTGAAGACTTTTGTGAATTAACTTTATTATTGACAGAACTATTTTGATTGGAGGAAGTCCTACCAGTTTTACTTGGGCAGACCCCTTGCACCATTTTATCTCGAATCACAGGTATTTTTATGAGTTCATACAAAGAAATATTAGCTCTGCTCTTCTTTAAGTCTTCAATCAAGTCATATTCTAACTCAAGGGAGTGTGCAGATTTATTGTTTGCAGGCTGATCTTTATTTTGGACAATTGAACTATTATCTGTAACAGTTGTAGCCGGTTCAGTTGAAGGCTGGTATTTTTTACTTCTGGTGTTGTACTGATGCTGATTTACATTGACAACAACCACATCTTCATCATCAGTTAATTCTGAAGTGTCCCAGAAGTGACTGATGACATGGGGTGGTTTATCGTCATTACCATCATCTGTTTTTTGGTTATCTTGAGAGCTCTGTCCGGAAGACTGAGTTTCATTTTTGGTAGATGTTTCTAGATCTGAAAATATTGATTTGAGGAAGGTGTTAAGTTCCTCTACGCTGTTAGCTTCAGAGGGTGGAGTTTGTTTCGCAGCTGAAATTTGAAAAGGTTTTCTGAAAAACTGTTTAGGTGGTTCTTTGTTTGTGGTATTTTCAGAAGTACCCTTTTTTAAATCTATGATTTCATTAGACAGTTTTTTAATGACTCTTTGTAAACTGTCAAGATCTAAGGCATCTTGGCCCCTTTTGTCAAAGCTTTTGGCAGGACTATCAGCCTTCTTCCGAGAAGAAGATGCTGAATCGTTATCTACTCCGGGATTTACTTTCGTGGCATTCGCATCCTTCTCGACTTTAATTGCTTCTTCAAAGTTTTCAGCTAGGGTAAGTTTGGCCTTTTGTCTGACAAACATGGATATTTTTCCCGGTAAGGCTGAAGTGTAAAATTCGACAGTAACGTCCTCAGTCGGCCTCAAGGTAGCAGGAATCCTGTTTCTTAAAGTTAGAAAACGCTGGTTAAAATCTTTAACTTTTTCTTTGGGTTCCATGCGAATTCTAGACAATTCTGAGACTAAAATAGCAGGAGTCTTGTCATCTCCAAACTTGTTTGTAAATGCAAGATCAAATTCATTCCAGCTAGTAATGGAACCAGTTGTAAGTGAAAAATGCCACGTCGATGCTTTTCCCTCAAACGTATAAGGGAAAAGCCGATAGACCACATCTTCATGTTCCACATCCAAGAGTCGAACTGCCAACATAAACTTCTTGACATGATCTTCCGCTGGCTCTTTCAACTCAGGGTTGAACTTAGGCAGTAATTTCTCAGCATGTTTAGGTAAAGGGTGCTGAACGCCGGGGACGGCCACTGCATCCTGAGCTAGCCATGGCATATTAGCATTGGGGTTTGGGGGATTTGCAGCTGCCATGTTTCTTGGAGTTGAAGGCGGTGAAGGTGGTGTTTGTAAAACACGAGGAGGTGATCGAGGTGGCGATGGTGGTCGTCCAGTTCCTCCTGAAGCAGGTGGTCCCGAAGAAGAGGAAGGCTGGTTGGTGCCTGTAAAGGATTTTTGTATGTGAGGATCGGGATGGGCACCTAAAGGTTGTTCTTGTTCTCCCAGAACAGACTCAGGGTGATGAGTACGAGGACGTGTAATCTGCGGAAGACGTAATTCAGTGGGCTGACGCTCGATGAGATTCGAATAAGCCCTAGTTAAAAATCTATGAGATTCATTTAAGGCTTGCTTGTACTGGTCTATTTCTTCAGGTAAGTGAATACCGGGAGAGTTGAACTGAGAGATCAGATTTCGAACAGAGTCGCTCACTGGGGTTTCATTCACTCGTGATGAACGGTGAGAGCGTGGTTGTGCAGTAGATTGTATTTGAGGGGTAATTGGCTAATTAACTTTGTTTACGGGGTTGTTTTCATCAGCCATTGGCTTACGTTGGCCCTCCTTCTAGCGCCATTGTTGACGGGCGTATTCGACTAAGCCCGTAACGGGGGAGACGACCCAGACCGGGATCCTTAGGGCAGGTTCCAAGCTATTTGGGATAGTCGTTCCCGACAGGTTTAAAGGCTCTGTTGGCCTGGAAGTCTACGGGACTTTTGGTTAAAATCAACGCTACTAATTGTTAGGGTTAGACCTCTACTTATAATTACAAGGATTGATTCAGGCTATGTGTTACAAGATATTAGACTATCAAACCTAAATATGATGAAGCATAAATGCGGAAAAATAAATACACATACAGTTAATATTTTACAAAGACATATTATCTACACCTTGTACAATAATTACAACTAGAATAATCTGACTGTAATTCATAGAGAGGAATCTGGTTCAAATAGGTTTTTTCAAATGATATAATTTGTAGAAAATAAACAACATATTACCCTAATTACCTACTATCCTGATCAGGAGCGATAAAAGAATTTAACCATGCAATCAACTCATGCTAATAAAAATACTGCATAGATAACTCTGATAACATTTAAAAGAATTTAAACATTAACAAATCATGCAGTAATGATTACATCTCACATAAACAACAATATCAATTGTTAGTTACACAACATGATACATCAGCATAAATCAAGAACATGAAAATCGATAATCGTACAAGAATTATATATCTGTGGAATTCTTTAGAGAATTTTGACAAACATAAATGAAAATAGAAAAAGAAATCACAAGACTAATAGACATCACAAATATGTGCCAGATATAGAAACTGCAAACATATATTTATAATATCACCAGTTTAATAATGTCATGGCTGTAGACAGTAAGCTGCCTCAAGTCGCAAATAGATCAACCCAGTCTTGTGGTGCCCTTTCCATCAACTATCGACCCCTTTCCCATAAACTTTCAATCCTTAAATACATGTTTTCAAAAATAAACATCCCTAAAAGATAGAGATCACCCAGATCGAATCATTCAACTAATTTCTAATTACAAATGACAAGTGTAGCATGTCATTTTTCAATAAAAGTAAAACACCATGAGAAATAATGATTCGATCCATGAGAATCGAAACAAGACCTGGAAATTATGGAAATGGATCCGATCCGTTTGATGGGGAATATTATCCAAAAATAAACAGTCTTCAAAACCTGGGCGTACACAGCAACCATATCGCCTGCAGCCAATTAAATAATAAAATTAAAACATAAACCTAAATCGAAATAATAAACGTTTAAATAACAAACAGAAAGTAAAATAACTCAATACCTGATCATCAAAATTCAAAATTAAAACCCAACAGCAAATAGATCCAGCATAATCACAAATTAAACAGCGCATTAAAAACTTGAATATTGACCCCACTGGAATGACTCGGCGAAGGAGCAACTCTGAACTGCATGAGAGCAATCTGAGCGTTAAGCTCACGAACTTTTTCATCATTCTTATCACTTTCATCCTGCAGCTTGAGAACTCTCCTGATTAACTTATTTTTATGATTTCTCAGTCGGAGAAGCTGTTGATCATTCTCATCAACTTTCGCCTTTAACCTAGCATTTTCAGCCTTTAATAAATCCCGATTCACTGCCATTTCACCTACCCTATCCTCCATACTACGAATTTTATCCAACAGTCGATTAATAAACATAGGATGAGCCATGTCTGCGACACAATACACACCAGGAGAATTTGCGTGCACAGACTTTTCTTTGACCGACGAATCAATAACAGCATCCACTCGTACCTCTTTGTTGAGCACAGGGATGTCCTCATCAACCACGGGAGGAGTCTCGTCGACAGGGTTTGGAACAGGTTCAGGATGAACAGTGTTATCATTATCAGGCGAAAGGAAATCCAATTCCTCATCATCCAACACCACAATCTCCACCTGAAGCTTGTCAACTACAGGGGTTTTGACAGAGTTAGCTTTCGCCTTACTTCTGGTGAATCTAGCTGTCAACCTGGCTTTAGGTTCATCCCGTCCACGACCGCGAATCTTATCTGTATCATTTTGCGGGGTTGTTGGTGACAGGGATGAGGCTGTCCTAACACGCTTAGAACCTAGAGGCGTACGAACACCTTTCACTGGTTTATCCAAGGAGTCTTTGCAGGGTTGCGGACTCATACGGCGAGGGCTCGACAGAGGTTTGCGCGGAGGAGGGGCTGAAACTGAACTCGCATCTCTGTGCTTGTTACAATCCTCAGGATTGTCGAACATGCAGTGACAAAACGAAGAAAAACCATTTGAATCTACAAATTCATCCCAAGACCGACCCGACTTCAATAACTCATTATCAATCAGCATACGAACCAAACCATGATGAAAGAGGCTGTGACTGACGTGTTTAGGGCCTTTCTTAATCGCATTGGACATTTTGAACAAGCTATGTAAAAGATAGTACGGTAAATTCAATGGAAACCCTATAAAAACATACATAAGCCGAAGGTGGTATACATACGCTGATGATAACCGGCCTTCGCAGGTCAAGTATCGATGAATCAAATCAAGGACGGGACACCATTCTTTCCTAAAATACTTACAGGCCACTCCAGTTCGAAAAGAAACTTCCTGAGCAGGGTTTTTAATCAATTGCCGCCATTCAGTTATAGTCATTTTCTGGTACTTGAACCATCTCTGACCAGTCAGGGACAAACCTGTTGCAGCTGCTATTGACCTTTCGTCAACCCGGAACCAAAGATCCCCGACTTCTGCTTGGAAATCGACCAGGGAGAGAGCAAAAACCCTAGTAACCTCAGGGTTAGAGTCGGAAAATTTCTCGAAGAACGGCATCCACCCTACATCCTTAACCTTTACTGCAAGTTCAGGGTTCGAATTTAGCAGGGTCATCTCGCAGGGTTCAACCCTGACTACAGGTGCCATCGCTGGCCGTGTCCAGGTGCGTAACCGCACGCAAAATAGATACCAGAGCTCATCAAGAGACAGAAAATGAGACCGTGAGCACTTAGAATCAAGGCTAAGCAAAACCAGGTGATGAACAGGATAAGCCATGCATGAACGCAGGCTATACCTCTGCGGGTTTGGCATGACTGAAGGCATCAGCGCTCTGAGTGGTAATCAATTGGTGAAACAAACGACGGTCGAAGACCCTAGATGGATGATATTACCATAATTTATCCTGACTTAAATGATGGGAGCCTCTTGGCTGTACGCAGACCAGGTGTTCTAATGGCAAGGAACCATGACAGAGGATACGTACCAACATTTAAACGCGATGGACAGTTCAAGTACCAGTGTCATGATAGCATACTGGTTTCGCAATAAGTGAATCAAGATGGAGGCTATGAAATAAATCAATCCGACGATAACCATAATACATGCAATCCCTACCATGGATTCGACCTACGCTTAAAGGTGGCGGATTAAATGATCATAATTACAAACCATTAAATCAAGAATCAACCTTGCAAAATATACCATATAATGATGATCGGCATAGATTTTGGTGATAATGTCGACCATGGTTCGAGAACTTAGGATATGTTAGGAATGGTTTGTAACAGATGTGGCTTACGTCCACTAGGTCTTGACCAACATCACCACAAACTAACCATTGATAACCATTGATAACATTTGAATAACAAAATCAACAAAATCGTTTCATAATGTTATGGATTAATTTCTAGATTAGGATAAATCAAAGGATATAGAAATCATTAGTATTTATCCTTAATTCAACCCAAAACAAATAATAATCATTAGTGATGATTTTGTTAAATATCCTATAGTTGCAAAGATTTCTTTAAAAACAACGAATTTCTCCAATTCAGTAGCTGACAGAATGGCATTGTTTCAGTAGCTGTAATTCCTTTTTATTTTGCATTGAGGAATTCGAACATTTTATCTAACAAAATAGGATTTTGTTAGATGAAATAATGTTTTGTAAAGGCTGTTGAGCCAGGGCACAACACAACCGAATTGCGAATTTGAGGGACGCGAAGAACATCGTATATTTCTATGTGCAACAAAAACAATACTTCCAGGTGAAGAGTTGTTGATCGATTACAACTTAAATCGAATAGATGTGGCTTCCACGTTCTAGGGTAACCGTGGAAGTTCACACACTATGCCTCATCAGGTAAATGCTAAATATAGTAACTAAACATGACTATAATAACTAAATTTTTCGATTTTTTCTATTAACATTCGATTTCCACCATTGACATTCACTTTTTTCGTGCATATTATGAATATTTCCATGTGATAACATGCTTATTACATTGTTATCCTTATCTCATTTTTTTATGTTACAATTATAGACTCAACTTTTATTGATTGATTTATTTTGTTAGGGTTGCAGCAGTGAAAAGCCACATGTTGCTTCCATGGTCCAAGGTGACCGTGGAAGGTCACAATCTATGCCTTGTGAGGTAAATGTTAAATATAGTAAACAAATATGATGTCAATAACAAAATGTTTCTATTTTTTCAGTTAACATTCGATTTTCACTGTTACCATTCGCTTTTGTTGTGATTATTGTGAATATTTCCATATGATAACATGCTTATTACATTGTGGCAGGGGTCTTCTCATCCCCATTGAGCAGAACATGTATCTCCTCATTCAGAGGTGAAAGTAAATATTATTGCAGTATCTCATTTTTGTTTATGTTACAATTATTGACTCAACTAAATATAGTAACTAAATATGACTACAATAACTAGAAACTCCAACCCCAAAAAATTCCATGTGAAAACATGCTTATTACAATGTGGCAGGGGTCTGCCCATGGTCGTCATGGAATAGAACACGTGTCCTCTACTTCCATGGTCCAGGGTGACCGTGGAAGGTCACACTCTGGCCCCATCAGGTAAGTGTTAAATATAATAACTAAATGTTGATATTTTCTCTGTTAACATTCAATTTCCACTGTTACCATTTGCTTTTTTCATGCTTATTGTGACTATTTCCATATGATAACATGCTTATTACACTGTGGCAGGGGTCTACTCATCGCCATGGAGCAGAACATGTATCTTCTCCATCGGAGGTAAAAGTAAATATTATTGCAATATCTCATTTTTGTTGATGTTACAATTATTGACTCAACTAAATATGACTACAATAACTAGAAACTCCAACCCCAAAATATTTCCATGTGACAACATGCTTATTACACTGTGGCAGGGGTCTGCCCATGTTCGTCATGGAACAAAATGTGTTTCCTCTACTTCTAAGGTAAAAATAAATATTATTGCAATATCTCATTTTTTATTATGTTACAATTATTTTCATAACGTTTATTTATTGATTTATTGTGTCAGGGTGGCGCCGATGGAAAGGAAACTACTGCTTCCATGGTCCATGGTGACCATGGAAGGTCACACTCTGTGCCCCGTCAGGTAAGTGTTAAATATAATAACTAAATGTTTCGATTTTTTCTGTTAGCATTCAATTTCCATTGTTGACATTCGCATTTTTATGTGCTTATGGTGAATTATTTATTGATTTATCGTGTCAGGGTGGGGACCGTGGAAAGGCACCTGCTGCTTCATGGTCCAGGGTAACCGTGGACAATCACCCACTAGAAGTAGATCGGTACGGGGTGACCGTGGGAAGTCACCGGCCACAACACCGCATCTGGTAAGTGTTAGTTCTTAATAGTAACTAAATTTCATTACAATAACTATGTTTGAATGATGTTAAAATTATTTTGCTTAATTTTATTGTTTGATGAATTTAGTCCAGTGCACTTGATCTAGGTGTGAGTAGCTTGAGGAAGAAATTTACTATTCCATAAACCCTATGGATACTATAAAGAAGGCCCTGAAAAAGGAAAACATAGAAATGATTTCCTTGGCTTGCATAAGGCTCATGACACAGGAGATCATGGAAAGGATTGAAGAGCTGAAAGAACAAATAAAATATTATGGGGTAAGTGGAATATTCACATATTTTTTCAAGCTATGACATGATTTCATATATGATATTATGTTTTCTATTTTTCCAAGTGATCTGATAAAGTAAAGTTTTTCATTTGTAGGAGTTTTTTACAACCCGTGACTAGAGAAATTGTCGAGACAGGTATAGGTAGAAGTGATGCTCCAATGCAGCAACAACACCAACAAAGAAATGTACCAATGAGGCTTTTTGACACTCCTCCAGCTGGCCTCGAATCCATTGATGAGGGCACCAATTTTGATCAGCATGACATGCCGGAGCATGATGAGATGGAGCCTAGGACTCCACATGAATCCAGAGATGAACCTACTGTAGATGACCAAGAAACGTTTCCTGGAGTAGCATGAGTTAAAAGCACCAGATCACTAGATCTCACCTTTCTGGTGGATGACGCTTGTGTTCCGATCAAGATTCAAAATATTGCAAGTATTTATTAATTAATTTATTCATTTTAATCATGAAATTGAAATGGACATACACTGAAATTATTATAAATCAATGGATTACACATTTCTGTAGGAAACACTATTTTCTACAGGAATTTGAATGACAAAGCATTGGAGTTGTTTGGCCCCACCATTCGCACATGGTGGAATAGCCAAGATAGCACAAAGAGAGATGTATTGATATACCACATGGTAAACTTGTTTGACAATACATTCAACAAGAAAAAATTTACAAAGTTAGCCGACGAGAATTTAAAATATACCAGGGCCCAATATAAGGATAAATTGCAACTTGAACTCAAGCATGAGCGCCCTCCCATGGTTCTGGAGAAAGAGTGGCAGGAACTCATAGCGGATGCAAAGGAGAACTTGCTAAAAAGACAAGGAAAACAACCATGTCCTAGAAAAGCAAGGTACAACACATATCATCTTTTTAGTGAAATATGCTCCTTTATTTTTTTTATTTTTTTGTTTTAAGCAAGAATTCTGATATCTAACGTTTTTCAAAATTTTCATATATAGGCTATCGGACACCTCCAAAGCAACCAAGGCTAGAGTGGAAAAGCATGGGAAACATAAACTGGGCCAGGGTGGCTATAGAAAACGAAGAGCCCAAATCATAAGAATTAAATGATTAACTGTGGGGAATATTTATTTGAAAGTAGCGAACAAATATCTTTTTTGATACTAGAAATTTTATATGTGTTATGCATTGCAGGGAAATAGGTTCCAAGATGCTACCACCAAGGAAGACCTAAATATTGGTTTCAAGTATGGTTTTAAAAGTGTCATTGAATATCGGAAAATCTTGGGGCAAACTCCAATCTCCCCAATGACGCAGATGTAGGTAAATGAAATGAATAAGGACATCATTGCATTATACTATTAAAGTCTATTCAGTTTTGATTATATCACCCATAACTAAATATTTATGTTTTATTTTAAGCAAAAATGCAACCGCGGTAGTGAATCCAGCAGTAGTCGGCATGTACCAGCTGATGTGTGGGTGTGCATGTCCCATGATAGTGGGGAGCATAGTGTCCTTTCTGATATGTGTGCTTTGGAAATAGAAATATCTATTGTGATTATAGATATTTATTTCCTGGCGTATACTTATAAATTTTCTTCTTTCAATGGAAGACCGTGAAGCTCAAGAGGGTGAACCGCAAGAGGAATTAGCAAGTAGAGAAACAATTAACACACTAGCTGTCACAACTACATAGACAGGTAAAGATAAATATTGTAATTTTAATCAAAATGATGAACTATTAATTTCAATAATATTTCAACATATCGATATGCCCATTTTTTGTTGTTGCAGTTCACGCCCCTTTAGAATTGCCTCCACGCCCTACCCAACAACGCACACAAAGTATGATACATGAGGGCATGGAAACACAAACACTAGCAGGACATGGATTTGTAGATATTCCACCAAATGATGATGATAATATCCCAATTATCGTCAGCTATTACAATGCAAAAATAAAAAAATCAAAGAAAAGGTAGATGTATAAATTCATGACTTCTATTTGGATGTATATCGATGTTGTTAGTCTAAAATATTGTTTATATGAATTACCTCATTATGCTTCAATGTTTTTATGTTTATATGTTTTGATGAATAGCCTATTTATGCATGAATGTTTATATGTTTTCTATGTAAACAACATCATTTATTGGGTATGTGGAATTGAGGGCGATGTGAGAGAGGGGAGGGGCCCTATGAGCTTCCACCTTCACGTGGTTGGCCCTGTTCAGTAGAGAATATAAAAATGTTTTCGAAACAGAGAGGAGCTCAATAAGGTATAAATACTCTTTTATTACTATGTATTAAAGATGATTGTAAATTTTTAAATGCATGTCTATTGCTTAAAAAATTGTTAATAAATTTAACATTTCACGGTTCATTGATTTCTACAGGACTTTGTAGTAGGATTTAAATGACTGTTTATTTTCTTGTATATTATTTACTCATATAAAAATTCTGTCTTTGATGATTTATGCAGGTCTTGGTGATGGAAATGCATCTCGTGGACAACTCTTATCAAGTTGTATGGGTGAATGGATTTGGAAAAAGGACAATGATAAGGTCAGGGTTTTGACGTGTTCTTTATCCTTAAGGTGTGTGTCTTTATCCTTAAATTATATTTCATTCTATTAAGATACAAGAGATACAACCAATAGTAAATAACTACTTTTAGACTATCATCCAAACTAGGAGACAACCTTCTACATACAACAAAAATGCTTCTTAGTAACGTAGAAAAATAGAAGAAAAATCACGTAGAAGAAATTAGGCTTTTTTGGCCCTTCTTCCTATAATTTCGGCATGATGAAACCCTAGGTTAAGAAATTTTAATTTTTCAAACCCTAATTGTTCATCTATATTTCAAAACTAAATTTTCTGAGTTGTATACTTGTAAATATTATTCTTAGGTTATTTTTGTTTCTCTTAGGTTTCAGTCTTAATTTTTATGTGTTTTTGTAACTTTTATTTTATCAAAAAAGAATTTATGTGTAAAACCCTAAAAACGCAGACATGATGCTCCCACAATCCAAGCCCTCTCCTTTATCAAACACAGGTCTGCAATATTTATTGCAGACCTTGTATGCCCTAGTTTCCTTCTCTGCACACTCAAAACAGAAAACAAGTTAGTATTTCAAACTATTTAGATGGTGGTGTATTTTGTAAAATATATCTTATTGATTTGATTAGTTTTCTTCCCTATTCACAGCATTAGTTTTCTGGGTAAATGTAAGTCTGACTTTTTCACTGAGATCTGGAACCTTACATCTCTGAATGCACAATGATATAATTATGACATTATTTTACTGAGTATTGTTTTGGATTTTCTTAGTACTAATTATTTCTATTGAGAGTTGGGTGATGGTAAGGGACTTGATGATTTTATATTTCAGAGCTTACATACAGGATCAAGTGAATGATAATAATATTATGGTTAACATGGCACTAAATTTTCATTAAGTTAATATTTTATATCTATGCTATCACATACAGAGATCTGGAAATCATATGCTAAATGGAACTTAAAATGATTAACACTGGTTATTGGTTGCATTATTTTACACGTTCTGATTACTGTGATGATAAACTTTCAGTTGTTGCATGGAACATATGTGGACCATAAATTCATATGGCTAGATATTCAAAGTTAGCAGATAAAGTGATGCTATTACATGAGGAGTGTCTCCAAGGAAATAATGATATGGTTTCTAAACTACAAATTGCATGTGCAGCTGTGCAACCTACTTCTCAGTGCCAAAAGGTAATTTATGATGATTTTTTTGCTACATGATATCATTCCTAGTAATAGAATAGAAATAAGTTGTCAATTTTTTGTTGACTGACATGTCTTTTTCCCATCATGTGCTTAGGGGACTGTTTTTATCTTATGGGCATATTTGATGCTAACTTGGCCAATTTTGGCCATGCTTGAGGTGGTTGCATAAAAAGGATCAACTTTTCATATTAACCTCTTCAAATAATGAGCAACATCAAAACAACTTACCACCAGTTGGCACTACAAAGATCCTACACAGATTTTCCAGGTGAACAACTACTCTTTTTCCCTAGGGGTTGAGTTAATTTTTTATTATTTATTTATTTTTCAATAAAGACGAATTCAATGCACCTTATGTTTTTTGTAGTATGATGAATTATCACTAGTAGCTCTTCACATGTAGTAGAGAAAGTGATGATATTTGACGAGGAGTGTCTCCAAGGCAATTATGATATGGTTTCTAAACTACAAATTGCATGCTCAATTGTGCAACCTGCTTCTGATCAATGCCAAAAGGTGATCTATGATGAATTTTTTGTTATATGAGATCATGCATAGTAAAAGAATAGAAATAAGTTGTCAATTTTTTGTTGATTAACATGTCTCTTTCCTATCATGTGCTCAAGGGACCTTTTTTTTCTTTCGGGCATATTTGGTACTAACTTTGATCGATTTTGGCCATGCTTGAGGTGGTTGCATAAGAAGGATCAGTTTTTCATTTTCATCTCTTCCAAAAATTGTGGGCTTGACCTTATCTGGCTTCATTTACACCTATGGGCTTCCTCAGTCTTCAAAGCTCAGGCTCCCTTCATCCTTAGAACATGGGCTTCCTTTACTTCTGACTTGTGGGTTTCTTTAAGCTTCTATGGGTATCTACAGGCCTCTGCGGGCTTCTTCCAAGCTTTGTGGGCATCCTTCCAAGCCCTTGTGGGATCTTTAAGCCCCAGTGGGCTTAACCTAATTTCAAATCACAATAATTTGATCCGAGCCTAGTGGTTCCTACGTCTTTTATCGATGGTATTTTTTATAGATGTACCCCCTACCTTATCATAGAAATCAACTCTCAATGGTGCCTAGAATATCATTTAATTAATGTTTATATGATCCTTGTGGTGCTTACAACGTATTTTATCGATGGTATTTTTATAGATGTACCCTCCTACCTTGTCATAGAATTTGCTCTAAGAGGTGCCACTTTAGCCTCTAATTATGTATTTTTGCATCTTAATGGGAAAACTATTTTTGAGGCAATAATTAGGGTGATTAGGGCCACTTTGGGTACTTTTGGGCACTTTTAAAATCATTATGTCTTATTTTTTAGAGTAAGTTAACACTTTTTGACCTCCCCCTGAACTTCCCATTTATTGTTTTCCCTTTTACTTCAATATGTTTTTTCCCATATCTTACTTTCCTGATATATTTCTTTTCTATAAATCACCTTTCCTGTGTTGTATTTTATCCATTTTTTTGTCTTTAAAATATAGTATGTATATTTTCACAAGTACTTATTGAAGATCCAAAACCGTGGAAAGGAAGGTGCATTTCCACAGTTTTTTTTTTTTTTTGAAAGCTCTAGGTTTCATCGCAATATCGACAAAATTTCGTCACAATATCGACAAACTTTGATTGCAATATCGACGAACTTTAATTTTAGTTCAGGATCCGTAATACCTAGGTTTTTGACGAATGCGATCGCTCCTGGCCCTGAGCGATTGAATCCTTGCCTCTGTCGAGGGCTTCCGCCGCTGGCCGGTGGACCTGGCCATGGATCCGCCTGATCCACCCTCCATCAAGGATAGGTTCCAGACAGTCATGGCCTCCCTCCCTCCCGTCCAGGCAGCCGTGACTGCTTCCTCTAAATTCGTTAAACTAGCTGATGTTCCAGAGGTAAAACTCAGTTCTGCCACTTCTAAGAGAAAAGCAGTCACTCTCTCTGAGAAGGGTCTCATTGGTCTGTTCACCGGTCTCTGGCCATCCCCGTGGTCAGTGGAGATCTGGTTGAACAAAAACTAGATAACCCTAATACAAGGGGAAGTTCAGCAGATCTTATGTGGGAAAGGATACTTTGCATTCATCTTTGAAAAGAAGGAGGATCGAGATCTAATATTCAGGAATGGGCCTTACTTCATGGGCCCGAGAGGTATGTATCTGAACAAGTGGGATCTGTCCTTTAATCCAGAGAAAGATATCCCAAAAGAAGTCCACGTCTGGGTCAAGCTCCCCCATCTTCCCCTTCATTGCTGGAACGATGAGGACTTTCAAGCAATAGGAAATACTTTGGGGAAATATGTGGACAAGTCTGAACCGAAAGCCCCAATGTTCTCCTGTGCCCGAATCTGTGTGGAAGTTGATCTTGAAAAAGGCCTGCCGGAGTCTATCATGCTTTCCATTGATGGTTGGAACCATCTTCAAACAGTTGACTATGAACAAATCCCGTTCAAGTGCAAATATTGCCATGAATATGGCCATTTTGCTAAGTCATGCCCGAAAAATCCTGAAAAACCCTCCTCGGACAGCCCACCCAGTGAGGGATGGAATATTGCGAGTGGGAAAAGGGAAGCCAAGCCCCTAAAGCAGCAGATCCCCACTGCAAAGAGCCCCCCCGGAAACAATTTTGAAGTCTTGGAAGTCGAGACACAAGAGGAAGGAAATCAAGAAGGTAACCCAGAAAAACAAGAAGAAAACCCTGAATCGGTGCAACATCAGGACAATGAACCCCCGGAAATAGCCACTCAGCATCAGGAAAAGCTAGCCCAGGAAGGGGAGGTTGAGCACACCAAGGAAAGGAAAGACACGGTGACGATATCTGAAGGGTATATCACTAGATCAAGGACAAAAGCAAGCACGGAGGAAATCACAGATACTTCCATAGAAGAGCAAGAACCACTCGCCAGGAAAGGAAGAAAATCTAACAAAGCCATCAGAGAACAGGAGGCAGCAAGGGAAAAGGCGGCAG
Source organism: Pseudotsuga menziesii (assembly GCA_001517045.1). Taxonomy (NCBI): domain Eukaryota; kingdom Viridiplantae; phylum Streptophyta; class Pinopsida; order Pinales; family Pinaceae; genus Pseudotsuga; species Pseudotsuga menziesii. Next base: position 200,073 of record LPNX010079040.1, on the reverse strand, counting down.
GAAAGCAGTCCAACTTAGACTTTTTAGTTAAACCCTCGCAAGCAAGCAAATATCTTCTCAGCGTGGAAGAGGAGAGAAAGGAGAAAGACAAGGCCCTCAAACAATCTAGGAAATAATGAAAGTAGTCTCTTGGAATTGCAGAGGTTTGGGAGGTACGCAAAAGCTAGAAGTGATCAAAAGATTCAAATCAATGGACTCTGCCTCAATCCTCCTTATCCAGGAGACTAAAAAATCAGCTAAAGACAGCGTTGCATCCATCAAAAGTATCTGGCCAAAAGGGACTGGTATAGCCACTAGCGCAAGTGGAGCCTCCGGAGGACTCCTATGCTGGTGGAATACAGATAAGTATGAATTAATCGCTGCTGTAGAAAATAGAAATTGGCTTCCTATTAAACTTGAGAATAAAGATTGTAAAGAACAATTTTGGATGGGGAATGTCTATGGCCCAACCATGAACTCGCAAAAGGATAGCTTTTGGACATCGTTAGAGGAGCAGTGTGTAGACAAAAAGCTTCGTCCCTGTTTCATTGCAGGGGATTTCAACACCACTATATCGGCAAGCGAGCGTAGAGGAGGAACCAAGGTGAGGGACCCTTTCGGTGAAAGGCTTGAAGATCTCATCTCCCAATGGGGCCTTACAGATATAAAGCCCAAAAATGGCACCTACACTTGGAGTAACAAAAGAGTGGGCCCTGGGAACATCGCAGCTCGACTGGATCATTTTTTGGTCAGCACCCACCTTCTTAACTCTCCTCCGGAAGTCAAAATTTTGTGTTCAGCTGTATCGGACCATAAACCATTATGCCTCTTCTTTCCCTTGATGGAAAACTTAGGGCCTCTCCCATTCAGATTTAATCAGTTATGGCTGGATTCGGAAGAAGCCAAAGACATTATTTCCAACACCTGGCGTTGTTTCATTCCAGGATCCCCAGCCTTCTCCTGGGAACAGAAGTTAAAAAGGGTGAAAATAGCCCTTAAATCGTGGGTAAAAACTCATTATCAGGAACCCGCTAAACAAAAGGAAGTCATCCTAAAGGATATGGAGCGTCTTCAATCAGAAATGGAGGTAAACACGATCACCAAGGAGCATCTAGTCAAAGAAATTGAACTAGAAACAAAACTCCAGAAAATTTTAAGGCAAATAGAGGAGGAATGGAGACTTAGGTTGCGCATCTTGTGGCTCAAGGGGGGAGATCAGAATACAAAGTTCTTCCAGAATCAATGTAGGGACAGGCAACGCTGGAATACTATAAGAGAACTAAAAAATGGTGATGGCTTAGTCATACAAGGGCAAGCGGCTATCAGCGCAGAGGTAAGGAGTTTCTTTGAACATTTGTATAATGATGAGGAGCAAGTCACTCAGCGTCTCATGGAAGAAATGGTCTCTGACATTCCCTCCCTTATTAGCCCTCAGAATAGAACCAAACTTGAATCCCCCATCTCGGAAGAAGAAGTTAAAAAAGCCATTTGGAGTCTTCACCCGGATAAGGCCCCAGGACCGGATGGATTCCCTATCTGCTTCTACAGAACCTTTTGGCCCCTCATTAAGAGATATTTGATGCACCTTATATCTTGGATGGCAAAAGGAAATATGGGGGGAGCCACCAACTCCACTTTTTTGGCCCTCATCCCTAAAGAACCCAATCCCACTTCCATTAAAAAATTCTGACCCATCTCTTTGTGCAACGCATCCTACAAAATCTTCTCGAAAGTGCTCTCCTTGAGAATCAAACAAATCATTCCCTCCCTTATCTCTCCAAACCAAGGCAGCTTCATTTCAGGCAGGTACATCAGTGATAATATTCTTTTAGTGCAGGAAGCAATCCACTCTAGCACCAAAAGGGGGGAGCCCGGGATGACCATCAAGCTGGACCTAGCCAATGCCTTTGATAGGCTGAGACACTCCTTCATCCTTATGGTGATGGAACGATTTGGATTCCCCCCTATATTTATCAACCAAATCCATGCTTGTATATCTTCTCCTTGGATAGCCCCTCTCATCAATGGCAGGCCCTCTGAATTCTTCAAAGCCTCTCGCGGGGTAAGGCAAGGATGCCCGTTATCCCCTTTTCTTTACATTCTGGTTGTTGACTCCCTTAGTAGAAGACTGTTAAGGCTTCAAGCTGAAGGTTCTCTTCCGGGTCTTACCTTTAGGAATGGAGTCCCTCCCATTAACCATGCCTTGTTTGCGGATGACACTATCTTTCTTGGAATAGCCTCCATGCAGATTGCTAGAAACTTCCTCAACCCCCTGGATCTTTTTCTCCAATCCTCAGGGAGTTCAGCAAACTTGAACAAATGTCAAATTTATGGTTGGAATTGCCCCACAACCACTCTCCGTAGTATATCACAAATCCTTCAAATCAAAGCCAATCCAAAATGGACTCATTTTACCTATTTGGGCATCCCTGTGGTCAAAAAATCCTTGACTTCTTCAATGTGGAATCCGGTTATTGAGAAAATTAAAGCCAAGACTCAATCCTTGGGGTCAAGATGGCTAAATTTAGCGGGGAAAATAGTTCTAATTCAGTCCATCCTTTCTTCTTATCCCATTTACACAAGTTCAATGGTCCTAGCTCCCAAGAATGTCATTAACAGCATATGTAAAGAAATAAGAAAATTTCTCTGGTAAGGAGGGAAAGTTCAGACTAACAAGTTTCATCTGGTCAAGTGGGACACGGTCAAACGTGCCAAAAGCCACGGTGGTCTGGGCATTAGAGATCCGGAGCTTATGAGTAAATCCATGGGAGCCAAAATGATATGGAGATTGATTACGGGAAAAAAGGAATGGTGGAAGGAAGTCATCAGGAAAAAGTATATTAAGAAGCCCAGGTCAAAAATGATGGATGGAGAATGGACGGGCAAAGGCACCACTCTTTGGCAGCTGTGCAAAGCCTCAATCAACACTATCAGTAAATATTGCTACTGGATCCCTGGAAATGGGAAAATAATTAATTTCTGTAACAACAACATTTTAGGGCAGCCCCCTCGCTCCTCGTTGCCAAGTATGGACCCTTTATCTGAATGGGCAAAAGAGCAGGAGATCAACACCCTCTTTGATCTCTCTCGGTGGGATATGAATGGTCAATGGATAGGATGGATGGAGATTTCTCCTCCATCCCGCTTGGCAAACGTTGCAGTCTCTTTCCTCTCCTCACTTCATGGCCTGTCCCCATCGAGGGTCTCAGCGAAGGATCGCTTGGGTTGGGGAAAATCAGGGCAGTACAGTGTAAAAGAGGGATATAAGAAAATATCCTTGGAACCGGCTATGGCAGACAGCTTATGGAAGCAGGTATGGCGTCCCAATAGCATCCCAAAAGTCAACAGCTTCGTTTGGCTTCTATTGCACAATAAGCTATTAACAGCTGAAAATTTAAGGAAAAGAGGCATTCTTGGCCCATCCCGATGTGCCCTGCGCAATTCAGCAGAAGAGTCTTCCAGCCATATTTTTCTCCATTGTAAAGTCTCCATTTTAGCTTGGAAGATCGTTCTCCCCACGGATTTTGGCCAAGACCTCCCAGGTAATGTAATTCAGCTTTTCAAAGATTGGATTAATTTTTTCCCCGGTTCCTTATCCAAGAAACCAATTCTGAGCCGTCTATGGGCCTCTATTCCAAAGAACCTATGCTGGCAACTTTGGCTAGCCAAGAATCGTGCCAACTTCAAGGAGAAAAAAGCTATCCCAGCTCGCATAGCTACTAAAACTATAGGAATGATATCTGAAAAGTTTGCCTCAAACAACATTAGCTTCCCTCTGCAAGAGTCTATCCCTGAGCCTTATGCTTTTTGGTGCAAACACTTCCTCAAAGAAAGCAGCTTCCTTCAGTCCAAAAATCCATTGAAAAGGGCAAGGAAGCCTTACCAGTCCCTTCCGTGGGAGATACGCCTATCCAATAATGAATTCAAATCCTGACTCAGGGAGAAAATCTCATACTCCCTTTTATTTGATGGTGCTTCGAAGGGTAATCCAGGGGTGGCAGGAGTGGGGGGGATCCTTCTGGGGTCTAGGCAACATAACTAATAACGAAGCTGAGTGGATGGCCCTTCTTCAGGGTCTTCACCTTATTCGCTCTAAGAAGCTTCGAAAAGTCTTGATATTCGGAGACTCCAGGCATGTTATCTACAAGCTAATCAACGGGTATCCTATTGGAGAATTCAAATGTCGTCGCCTGTTTGACAAAGCTAAGCTGCTCATGTCTCAATCCTACGAGGATTTTCACATCCTCCGGCATAATAATATAGCAGCATATAGTATGGCTAATGTTGGTGCCAGACTTCCTCAGGGCCACTACAGCCAGGATGGAAATCATCCCTACCTCAAATTTATTCCTTGATGCGGTGTTCTCATTACTCTCCACGAAACATTCACTCGCGATGCACCAAAGTACAATCTCTATCCTCTCTCCAAACTTTTGGAAGNCTTCTTTTCTCCCTTCTTCTTTTTCCAACCCCCCTTCATCCTTATCCCCCCCTCCTTTCTCCCCCCTCCATCCCTTCATCGCCCCCCCCTAGCTGGCCTCCACTTCCTCCACCCTTTCGACGGCTCCATGCATTCAATAGCCTGTCCCGTCTGCCCTCCTCTCAAGGCGGCATGGATTTTACTCCTACCCTCGGTCATAGCAGCCTTAAAGTTCCTCTGGCCCTCGATTAAATGCCCTCCCCTCTCGCACGATCGTCACCTCCTTGACCTTTACTCTATGTCATCCCCCTGCAGAGACATGCTCTATTGTTTTGCTCTGGACTTCGGCTTTGACTCTCCAGAAACTGTGAGCTTCCTTCTGAATGTTGTAGCAGGCGTCGAAGGAGGGAGGCTGCTGGGCATCCCGTGGCAAGTCCTTCCTCTCATCCGTGCTTTCGTGAAGGAGTGACTTGCCCTTGCTTCTTTTTCCATTTTCCATTGCAGTTATCCCTCTGCGTCTTGGTGTTTAGGTTGCAAATCTGGCATTAACCTCTCTCGCAATGGCAATTTGAATCGGGTTTTGGGTTGTATATGCACTGGCTGGCAGGAAGGAGCCGTGGGAACGTTGGCTTGCACAGAAAGACACGGGGGCTATGAGTTGCAGCAAGAGATTGTAGTGCTCAGACGCGTCCCTAGTGTTTCCTTGGGTGAGACTCAGGATTGTATTGTCTATCCTTTGAATAGTCAGCTAGCTCGCATCACGATTTCTGCAGACACTGGAAGAATGAATCAAGCAGGGGAAAATGCAGGTGTAATGGATATCAAGAAGAACCTGCGTCGACTGTATGAGATGACAGCAATTGGAGTCATGGATAATAAGGAAATGGCGCGGGAAATCAAAAGTCTGGGGGAAACCGTCAGCTACACCTCGTTGCAAATTAGTAACCATGACGCTCGAATAGATGATAACAAAAGTACCCTTCGGGAGATGCTGAGCAAGTTGGATAGAATCCAGGAAGATCTTGAGAGACTGATCACCATGAATCAGGGAAGCAGGGTGAACGGAGCAACTGCAGAAGCTGACCATCAAATGGAAGAAGAGTCCGTTGTGCAGCCCAGGGATATCAGAGGCAACCCTTAGTTTCTTTCCTTTGGTTAAATGTCTTTCTTTCTGTGCAATTAGTTAATGTTTCTCTGCCTTTTTTATGTGGTCAGTATGTAAGGGTATATACTACCCGAGACTCTAGCAATTTTCAAGAAGTTTTGTGCACTGTCTTTTGGAAAACTTTCAGGATAAGCCTGCTATGCAGCATTTTTGACCTGCAGGAATACCTAGTCTTGCTCCCACTGTAATGAATGGCTGTGCATAGCCTGTTTATAAAATCCTTTTTTCATTTTTGTTAAAAAAAAAAATATCGACGAACTTTTGTCACGGGTATTACAAAACCGTTGAAACCTCGGATGGCTTTCTGTGAATACCATCGCTATAGCGATGAAGTTTCGTGGAAAAATTACTGTTCAACTTGCAGATTTCGTCAATAGAGATTGGTTTTCCTCGGTTTTGCGTGGAAGAAATTTTTGTTCAAATTCCACAATTCATCGATAGAGAGATAAACGTTCATCGAAAGTGTTCCACGGTTTTGCGTGGAAACAAAATTTTTCCTAGCAATTTTTGGCCATATTTTCGTCGTTATAGGGATGACAACCTTGTCGATAGAGTGACGAAACGTAGAAAATGAATTAAAAAAATCAATTTCAAGGCCACCGTATAGAAGACACGTGGCGGTCAGTTTTTGTCTCTATATCGACGGCTTATAAAGGTCATTGTTATATCCACGAAATAAGTGCCACGAAACATCACGATTGTTATTGTTGCAATTGAGACGATGAAACGTGGAAATAACAAGGAAAAACCATCATAATTTTGATATTATGTATTAGTGAAAACTGGGAGCAGAGCTCATAGAGGTCAGAAAGAATGGAACGTACTCTTGGTTGAGGCCTGATGGAAAAACAAAAGTAACCATTGAGTACAAAAATGAGAGTGGTGCATGGTTCCTCTGTGCATTCACACAGTTCTCATCTCCACTCAACATGATAAGACAATGACCAATGAACAAGCTTTATCTAAAGGAAGTGAGAGGGTTTGATTTTTACACAAGGAGGATATGCTTTGAATAGTAAACTGTAATGACCCCCATCATATCCTGCTGATTTTTGTGGCTTGTTTTCTTATGTAATTTGGTTAAGGGATTTCGTAAAAACACTTGTCAAAAATACCACTGAGCTATGCCAAATAGTCTTAGTTGGTTTTTGTATTCAATGTACTGGTGATATGTTTATGTAGGAGCATAGTATCAAGAGGGAGAATTCATTCATGACTTCACAAGGTCAATGGAACTCTTAAGAGACCTAGGGTCTCATACATTTGTAATTTGATTTAGTTTGTAAAATATGAATAAAATGGATAAGGAATCTAGATCCTTTTCCACATGTAATAGTTAGTATTGAGTTAGTTGTGAATCATAGGGTTAGCAGAGATCAATAAGGACTGTACTCCTTTATTATAGGATATGGAAACATAATCCTCTTGTATTTAAATCAGTTCTAGTTATTATTTTAGCAGCTTAGTTAGCTTACAGAACTTTCTGGCTCGCAAAAGCTTAGGTTAGCTCACAGAGCTTAGGATAGGTCATAGAGGTTTGAGAATAGCTCAAAGAAGCTTTGATTAGGTCATAGATCTTGAGAGGGAAATAAATTCCACATAGCATGAATGGAGGAATGAGAGGTGCACAGAAGAGTGAGCAAGGAGTGAACAAGTAGAATTCTTTGTGTGTATTTGAATTTCTAGTGAATTGAATAAAGAACTGAGGATTAGACTATGTGTGTGGTTTTGATGGATTTCATGTCTTCATATAGTTCTGTAGAAGTATAAATCCATCCCGCATTCACTCCATATAACCCTGTATATAAACTTTGTGTCTTTGGATTGCCATATTTGTCCAATTACAGAGAAGAATTGATCCTGTAAGTGACCAATTAAGTGAATCTTTGTAGAGGGTTAAACCTTAACCAGTCGCTCAAATAAAACAAGATCATAGAGTAGGGATCGATCATGGGGAAGATCAATGGTTTATAGTGATATTGATGGGAGAAGTTGCAAGATTTGAAAAACTTTTCATGTGTGCGATATTCTATGGAATGCACTTAATAAATTTTAGAATCCATCGTTGATTTGGTGGGGACACTGATCGAACGATCAGAAATCCATTTCGCTGCATGGAAAATCAAGTTGTATGAACACTCAAGATGGCCACAAAATTGATAGATCAACGATCGAGATCTATGACAGGGAAGAAGCGTTGTGTGAAAACTCTTTTTTTGGAAGTGTCAAAAGTAAAAAATCCAACTTTTGATTCCTGCCTTCTGGAAAGAATTACATTGCGGAAGGGAGCATGCAAAAACCTAGAATTCCACTGCGAAAGAAATTTAGACAATGTGGAAAGTTGTTTAACACAGAGAGTTTGTTTCAGATATCAAGGGTTTTGAATTCTGTACGCACCTCAGCGCCATCATATGTGTATATTGACTATAATATTCAGATCTTGATTTTCGTAGCGCTAACAGTGAACAGTAAATGCAATAGATATTTATTTTCATAAATAACAAGGAATTCAAACCCTAAATATCATATTCATATAACTTTCAGTTTACAATCATTGTAACAGCAGTTCTAAGGTGGACAAGCAAATCTGAAATTACTTTAACTCTAACCTATAGCTTCTTCGGCGTGCACAATGATTTATGGAAGTGAGCTTTGGTGTCTCAATTTTTCTTTGGTGTCTGCCCTGCCTTTCCAGCTCCTCAAAACAACCCAAATTGTCTTCTTCTCGTTATTATGTTGCAACGTCCTTATTCACTACCCAAAAACGTTATGCACAGTCGTAACAAGAAGGAAGACTACAATGAGATTACACAACAAAGCTGTAGTAGATTCCTATAGATGTCAATTAAGAAAGTACTTGGTATATTTGTAAGGCATGCGACCATAGAAATTTTAGCTCATATGATTTCCATAAGAAGAGAGATCATAAACTCAACCAAGAAAAAATCAAGAAATAATTGTTTGAATGCATATGACAGATCTCTTAGTAAGGCCAGAAACAATAATCAGTCATATCATGCCAGTAGTTACAAATAGAAGATAAAAGAGAAAATATCTTGTGAGTCTATCGAAATAGACTAATTTAGTACAATTATTGTATCCACCTAGGTAATGCAGTAGACCTAGGTAATGCAGTAGATACCGACTAGAAATAATACTATGTTTGGATAAGACAATAATTTTCAGTTAGGGATGATGGTTAAGGAAATTTTGGATCAATATAGCCATCTATGACTTAAGGATAGATTAGATGAAATTTTGGATCTATATAGCCATGTTTTTCTCTGATGTATCTACAAAATTTTCATGGTTCACTAATTCATATAACAAGTCTTGTAGGAATTAGAAAGGTGTCATTTCCATCATTAACACCTACAATACTAGGTATAATATACCTATAATTTGTTTGATAATTATAAAGAGATGATGGAGTATGCATTGAAAACACCAATGGTTCCATTGAAACTGCAAATTGACAAAATGAAAACACCAATTCAGGTAAGATTGTAATTATTTAATATAGGATCATCAATGTTTAAATTATTATTTCCATGCATCTTACTTTGTCTCATTTATTTGCAAGGTCAAGATAATGCTAATGAGTTGACACCAACTTCCCAATTGGGGTTGGAAGGAAAGAAATGCTTTCTCATTGCATTAAACTCAAGGGTTAAAGTTGCAAGGGTGACAATACATAAGATTGACCAAAATGCAATGGTACAGTGTGTCCCTGTTGGAAAAGACTATTATATTGTGAATCCGACAGAAATTTTAGATCCTTTATTTGAAAATATAGCTCTACCACGACCCAGTAGCACATTATGTAATCTAGCAGATGCTTTGTTGAGCTTCATTCCTTGGCATAAGGATGACATTGAACTATGTAACTAGTGCTTATATTGTGTGACTAGCGATTTCAATGATGTTATATCAACTGAGAATAGTTGATTTATTGAAAATTTATACTTAGATCAAGACATAGTTTATAATTTTTTTGTAGTTCAGGATTAATTTTTACATTTAATTAAAATTTTGGGCACAAGTTGCAATTATATGCCATGGGCACAATTTCTAATTTTGTAATACATTAGTATTATATAATCTTCATTGCTTGTGAAATGAGATGTTGTGTTGTGAATACGTGGAATGAGCAATCTGTATATCATATTTTCATTAAGTTTTTTTTTTTGTAAATTAGTTTATCCTTCTATTTCCTTCTATTCCCAAAAATAGACATTTACAGGAGAAAAAAAAAATTACTATAATTTATTTTCCACATTGTAGCAAGAATAAGAAAATGACCAAAATTAAATATTTAAAGGAATAATCTTGCATCCAAAAACAAATTCATATGCAATGATTAACAATAATAGTAAGTTGTTTTCTTAACTCAATTGAGGTCAGGACCCTTTATGTTATACAAAATAGCCAATCTACAAATCATTTTGAATTTGAAAATCAAAACTAAGTTTAAATACAGACTAGTCAATTTTCACATTGAAGTCACCATGTTTTTTTTGTAAGTTAAGGAACTATTCTATTGAAAAAAAGTGGTAGTATTACAAAAAAAGCTACAGTTTAGAGACACATTCCTGCTCAAAGAGACAAGTAGGTAGAGAAGTTATAAAGATGTTGTCGGACCCTCCCTCCATGAGGGAAAACAGGTCCACAAAAAGAAGGAGAGTATCCTTATACAAAAAGACATAATAATTACTGAAATGAAAAAACCGAGAGACAAATATTCTGACTTTGATAAGCCCAAAGTCTTTCTGACGAAAAACAAAAGAAGCCATTGACAAAAACCTGATTAAGGCTTATGGAACAACTTCTCAATGATAGGGCATCCAAAGCCAGTGGAAACTGTCTCGCTTGGGTTATCCTTTGCATTAGAAGTATCATCACTGGAGGAGTCTGTGTCTTCACTGCTGGAGGAATAGTCGTCTTCGCCGCTACCTGCAGGGGGTTGTTTAACTAGGAGAGGGGCAATATTCCTTGCCAATGCAAGACTAGGAGTGCATTTACTAGCAGAGAGGGATTTTATTTGGCTCAACGGGGCAGTGGAGGAGGAGGCTCGCAGTCCATAGGTACTGCGGGGGAAATGGTGGAGGTGGAAGGTGCAGAGGCTAAAACATGGGGGGCTGTGGGGACATGAAGAGCAGGAGGTGGTGGTGCAGGAGGTGTAGGTGCAAAGGGCTGAGAGTGGAAGTAAAGAATGAGCTGAATGAGGAGGTTTTTTATCACCCAATAATTTCTTCGTCGCTCTAGAGTGTGACCAGCCACATTGAGGGCACTAGACAATTCATCTTCCCAGTCATTAACCGTGAGGTGCACAACTTTAGGGATCTTGACATCGAAACCATCACCACTAGCCTAAGTACTGAACTGAATTGGGCGATCAAACTGAGTGCCTCTCCCCATACGACCACAAAGAGGGATACCTCATTGTCTATGAGACATTGCTGGCTGACGAAGGGTGACAGTGAGATCAGAGCCAAGGATTGAGTTAAAGAGGGTCGAGTGAAAGGGAGAAAGCTGATAACATGGTTGTGAGAACGCAGAGAGCAGTTGGCCAAATGGCAAGGGATCTTGGGCATTAAACTATTGGCATGTCGTCCCTTGCACCAAGGAGATGCATTACGTTCATCCCGCAGCGAGGTGACACTGACGACCACGTCCCTTCGAGCATCCAAGAGATGTCAACGTCTGAGAGATGAGTTAATACGTGCAGCCATTGAGAGGGTGATTGCTAGGTGACATCATGTTGATGACGGGATGGCCCCATCATCTTCCTATGTATCCTTGATGCCACTGTTGTCACCCGCATCCGGGTATTGAAGTCACCATGTTATTAAATTGTTCATTCGGTGTTTGATAGTCATGTTATTCCTGTGTTCACAGTTATCATGAAGGTTTATGCTCCTTTTGTGTTTTCCTTTCTATCCGGTATCTATATCTCCTGGTAATGTTGTTATTTGCGCAGACTTGGAGAAGACATCCCAATTTCTCGACAATACTAAATCCTTGATGGGATTGTCATTCTTGTATTCCCCATTTATCAGCTGCAGGAGAATGTGTCCTTTCACTCGTTCAGTTATATTCCTTGGAATTCATTCCATAAATTGCATCACTTGTAATGCTAAAACTCTAGTGGAAAATTGTAGGTTGATTATAGTCACATTCAGAATTCATCCAATATGAGTTCAATAGAATAATTAATAACATCACTAAGAAACCTTGAAGAATAATTTATGGACCTGCCACAACTGTGGTTTAGGGAAATTAGACCAAGTCTAGGAGAAGATCAAAAATTGAACAAGTATGGAATTATTGGTAAAATATTCCTAACTGGCCTTAGGGAAATGTCTGCCACAGCTCATAGGATGATGATAAAAATATCTTGAGACTATGGATCTCTATAGTGTTGTATGGTGCATCCAAGCAGATCATTAGCCTGAACAAAAAGTCTTCCGGGAAGAAGATATCAATATGCCAAAAGTGCCTCTCATCCATATTTGCATTGCTCCAGAAAAATGCCCGCCAAGGAGAGAGAAAGAAGCTCCAGAAGATGAAAGTGGTCTTGATGGATTCACCTTGTTGGCCTCTACCTATTGTGCATCTCACTTACCAATTTTGAAGGAAAAATGAAATTACCTTGGTGACCTAGGGTTTGAGGAGAACTAGTTAAGTGTTAGACAAAGAGTTTCAGAGACCAGTTGGAAATGCCTGCAAGGGGGGTGTTCCTTTGATGATAAAATTCATCAGATGATAAGGTCTTGTTCATTGTTGAAATGTCTATTTATCCATGCTCTTATTTTTTCTTATGGTGATCAGATAAGGAAAATATCAACCTACAGAAATAGAATAAAATTTTTATTTTGCATACTAAATACAAAGTAGCCTTAAGATGATGCTTGCCACAAATGGTTTGTTGAAGAAAATGCCCGCAGCACATGGGGATATTGTACGATGTTGTTTTTTATACTCAACCATGATCTCTGTTTCTCCAAAGAGACCCTGAAGAATAATGTATGTACCTTCCACAACTATGGTTTAGGGAAATTAGAACAAGCCTAGGAGAAGATAAACAATTGTCCAAGTATGGAATTATTGGTAAAATATGCCTAACTGGAATTATGGAAATGCATGCCACAACTCATAGGGTGATGATAAAAATATTCCGAGAGTGTGTATCTATAGATTGTTGTATGGTGCATCCAACCAGATCATTCTCCTGACCAAATATTCTTTCAGTAAGAAGATATCAATCTTCCAAAAGGGCCTCTCATCCATATTTGCACTGCTCCAAAAAAATGCCCGTCAAGGAGAGAGAAAGAAGCTACAGAAGATGAAATTGGTCTTGCTGGATTCACCTTGTTGAACTCTACCCATAGGGAATCTCACTTTCCAAATTTGAAGAAAAAAATGAAATCACCTTGGTGACCTAGGGTTTGAAGAGAACTGGTAAGTGTTAGACAAAGAGTTTGAGAGACCACTTGGAAATGCCCACAAGGGGGTGTTCCTTTGATGATAAAATTCATCAGATGATATGGTCATGTTAATTGTTGAAATGGATATCTATCCATGCTCTTGGTTTTTCTTATGGTGATCAGATAAGGAAAATATCAACCTGCCAAAATAGAAGAAAAATGTTATTTTGCATACTAAATACAAAGAAAAAATGGCTAAGTGTTGTAAAGGGGCTAAGTGATGCCCGCACTAAGGATGATGCCCGCATGGCATGGCATCGCATAGATGATGATGTGGCATGAAGTTGAAATCATTGTTTCATTATGACATCGTTCTGGAGAAATACGACAAATTAGTTAAAATCAGGAAGTTGGCTAAGTTTGGGAATATTGATCCAAGTAGCCTTAAGAGGATGCCCGCCACAAATTGTGTGTTTAAGAAAATTCTCGCACCACATGGGGATATTGTAGGCTGTTGTTTTGTCTACTCAACCATGGTCTTATTTTGTCCAAAGAGATCCCTAAGAAGAATTTATGGACCTGCCAAAATTTTGGTTTAGGGAAATTAGACCAAGCTGAGGAGAAGATAAAAAATTGTCCAAGTATGGAATTATTGGTAAAATTTGCATAACTGGCCTTAGGAAAATGCCCATCACAACTCATAGGATGATGATAAAAATATTATGAGAGTGTGGATCTCTAGAGTGTTGTATGGTGCATCCAACCATATCATTATCCTGACCAAAAATTCTTTCAGGAAGAAGATATCAATCTACCAAAAGTGCCTCTTAGCCATATTTGCACCACTCCAGAAAAATGCCCGCCAAGGAGAGAGAAAGAAGCTCTAGAAGATGAAAGTGGTCTTGATGGATTCATCTTGTTGGCCTATACCCATTGGCTATCTCACTTGCTAAGTTTGAAGGAAAAATGAAATCACCTTAGTGACCTAGGGTTTGAAGAGAACTGGTTAAGTGTTTTACAAAGAGTTTGGGACACCACTTGGAAATGCCCGCAAGGGGGTGTTCCTTTCATGATAAAATTCATCAGATGATATGGTCATGTTCATTTTTGAAATGGTTATTTATACATTATCTTGGTTTTTCTTATGGTGATCAGACAAGGAAAATATCAACCTTCCAAAATAGAAGAAAAAACTTATTTTGCTTACTAAAGACAAAGAAAAAATGGTTGCGTGTTGTAGAGGGGCTAAGTGATGCCCGCATTAACATTGATTCTCGCACTAAGGATTATGACGGCATGGAATGACATGGCATATATGATTATGTGGCCCTTGAAATTTGATCACTGGAGGTTATGAAAAATTAACACTTGGTCTGCCTAACGCTAAAAAAAATTCTAAAGGAGAAAGTATCAGGTAAAAAATTGGAAATATTAAAATGATAAAAGGGGAGGAATAATAATAAAAAATACTCTTCTATTTTATTCATTGAATTTAACAAAGAAATCAAGCATGTGTGTGCATTTTACTGAAGCAAGGCAATTTTGGATAGCTTTACTCAAATGCACGCCCAGCTTGCATTATAAAGCCAAATTCACTTATTCAAACCACAGAGTGTCTGCTCAGGAATAAAAAACCTAAATAAGATTTCAATGTTTAAATTTTAGACATAAAAACTTATGCTTAGCCAGGAAACTACAAATTTACATGATTTCCACATTGTAAAAAGCAGGGTTGAGTCCCTCGAGGAAATGCACACATTGGCCTGCATTTCATGTTATCTTGAATAAATTGCACTATAACATAGATATACCAACATTTTCTACAATCTCTTGTACTCATTTCTGTAAATTGTATGATCTACAGTAAAATCCAAGTCATCCAAAACAACAATTGATAGTATTTTCCAATTTTTCATGGCCATAACTAAAAATGCACACCAATCCCAATCGAAGTACACTCTAGGTATGAAATTTGGAAGTTTGCATACAAAAACCTAATTAGGCTAGTATAGTTTTAATTTCAAGCATAAAAAATTCTATTGTGAAATAAGAATGCATCGAACATTTGAAATGAGAACAGAACAACTGTTGGTTTCTTGTTCACAAGCATCATAGTTTCTCTAGTAAATCTTGTATTTATAGAATTTTGGCATGACAAGGACAACTTAGAAAAGAGCTTGAATTGGATAGATGTTTGGAAACCAATCTCATGGCTCTGCAAGTTTATATCCTCTATATATTTTTTATTATAATATAAATCATCATCCTTCCTTACAGAAATAAATAAACAAGAACATAACAGATATAATACATTCCCAAGAAAAAAACAGATATATTGCAAAAATATAACTAGATCGATACTCAAGAAGTTTTAAAAGGAGCCCAAGAGCATTTTTTATTATATTATGCTTTCATTACAGAGTAGAGGGCTACTTTACAATTGAATTAGTAACATCAAACAAATCCTTCAATAATAATTGTCCCTACTACCTATTACATTCTATTTATAGACATCAATGGTTGGATTGACCATGTTACAAGTGGATTTGATTAGAGTGAAACTGAAATGTTGATTCACCCTCGAGCCAACTTGTTCTCTTGTGTACTTTCCTAGCTTCAAACGAAGATACCAACTACTATGGAACAAGGCTAACATGGTAGTGCAACACAGGGGGGAAAACAAGGCTGAAGTGGACATGTTTCAACAACGCGGGTAGAAAGGGAGTGGAAGAGGAAGTTGCATTCCAGTTATCTGGATGGGAGATGCAAGCAGAGACGAATTATAACACTGATACACATTGCGTGAGAGGTCTCACAAAAACAAAGGAGAAATTCCAATGAAATAAGAAAATGATAAGGAAGA
Source organism: Pseudotsuga menziesii (assembly GCA_001517045.1). Classification (NCBI taxonomy): domain Eukaryota; kingdom Viridiplantae; phylum Streptophyta; class Pinopsida; order Pinales; family Pinaceae; genus Pseudotsuga; species Pseudotsuga menziesii. The sequence continues at coordinate 184,219 of LPNX010079040.1, read as the reverse complement.
GAGAAATGCTAAGACAAAAATGGCTCAGCGGAAGACAACATGCAATACCCATATGGTATGGAGAAACTAATAGCTGGAATTGAAGAAATGAATCCTGCTATGCCACTGAGAGGGAATGCTCATGTTTTAAAAGAGGTATAGGGTCTTGACTCAGTGCAAGAGAGACTTCATTGAGTGATGTCCGGAAAGGACTTCCAAACGAACATTAAAATGATAAGATGGAATGGAACTTCTAGTTAAAGCCATCGAACCCAGATCAAACTGTCTCCAATTCTTTCCAATTCTACCCATTTCACTCATACTATCAGTGAACTCAAATTTGTGCACATCTGCGGCCATACTAGACAAAAATTAACGAACATAGATAATGGAGTCAATACATAGCCTACTGATACCAATGACCCCTATTTATCAATGTTCCATAAGAAGCAGCATGATTGGTAATTGACCAAAGCTGCTAGGAAGGAAGCCACGGGGTCAGGAAAAATCTGGATATCTGTACTGTGTTGGCCCTTCGAATAATTGAAAGGTGGGAATAGTCTTGGAATTTGGTTTTCATTCTACCTGTTGCATCAAACTCTGTTTGTAGAGTGTAGATGCTAATTGCATTAATGAAAAACTCAAAAAATAATGGAAAATTCATTGAGTTCTATAAGCTTCTATGTTTTTTGTGAAAATTCAACGCAACCTGCAAATAGAAAGGCAACAAAATCATTCTAATTTAATAATTTTAATTTAATAGGTGTTTCTAATTTTTAGTGAATGTGTGGTTTCTAAATTGAAATTTAGAAAGTATAGTTTTATATAAGATAAATATATTAATAATGCTAGTAATATAAAAAACCTTTGTAATATAATGACGGTTTATAAATTTTATGACCCTTCAAAATTACGTTTTAGAAATTTTATTGGTCTTCATAAATGACGATTAGAGAACTGGTTAAGTGTTAGCCAAAGTGTTTGAGAGACCATTTCGAAATGCCCGCAAGGGGGTGTTCCTTTGATGATAAAATTCATCAGATGCTATGGTCCTTTTCATTGTTGAAATGGCTATCTAGCCATGCTCTTAGTTTTTCTTATGGTGATCATATAAGGAAAATATCAACCTACCAAATTAGAAGAAAAATGTTATTTTGCATACTAAAGACAAAGGAAAAATGGTTGTGTTGTAAAGGGGCTAAGTGATGCCCGCATTAAGGTTTATGCCCACACTAAGGATGATGCCGGTATGGCATGGCATGGCATAGATGATGATGTGGCATGATGTTGAAATCATTGTTGTATTATGACATCATTATGGATAAATACGACAAATTAGTGAAAATCAGAAAATTGGTCCAAGTAGCCTTAAGAGGATGCCAGCCACAAATTGTGTGTTGAAGAAAATGCCCGTGCCACATGGGGATATTGTAGGTTGTTGTTTTTTCTACTCAACCATGGTCTCATTTTTTCCAAAGAGACCCTAAAGAAGAATTTATGGACCTGCCAAAACAATGGTTTAGGGAATTTAGACCAAGCCTAGGAGAAGATCAAAACTTGTCCAAGTATGAAATTATTGGTAACATATACCTAACTGGACTTGGGGAAATGCCCACCACAACTCATAGGATGATGATAAAAATATTCTAAGAGTGTGTGTCTCTAGATTGTTTTATGGTGCATCCAACCATATCATTATCCTGACCAAAAAGTTTTTCAATAAGAAGATATCAGTCTGCCAAAAGTGCCTCTCAGCCATATTTGCACTACTCCAGAAAAATGCCTATCAAGGAGAGAGAAAGAATCTCTAGAAGATGAAATTCGTCTTGCTGGATTCACCTTGTTGGACTCTACCCATTGGGTATCTCACTTGCCAAATTTGAAGGAAAAATGAAATCACCTTGGATACCTAAGGTTTGAACAGAACTGATTAAGTGTTAGAAAAAGAGTTTGAGAGACTATTTGGAAATGCCTGGAGGGGGGTGTTCCTTTAATGATAATATTCATCAGATGATATGGTCCTGTTCATTTTTGAAATGGCTATATAGCCATGTTTTTGTTTTTTCTTATGGTGACCAGATAATGAAAATATCAACCTACCAAAATAGAAGAAAAATGTAATTTTGCATAGTAAAGACAGAAAAAATGGCCAAATGTTGTAAAGGGGCTAAGTGATGCTCGCATTAAGGTTGATTCCCACACTAAGGATGATTCTCACATGGCATGGCATGGCATAGATGATGATGTGGCATGAAGCTGGAATCATTGTCATTATGACATCGTTCTAGAGAAATACGACAAATTAGTGAAAATGGGGAAATTGACTAAGTATGGGAATATTGGTCCAATTAGCCTTAAGAGGATGCCCACCACAAATTGTGTGTTGAAAAAAATGCCCACACCACATGGGGATATTGTAGGATGTTGTTTTGTCAACTCAACCATGGTCTCAGTTTGTCGAAAGAGACCCTGAAAAAGAATTTATGGACCTGCCAAAAATGTGGTTTAGGGAAATTAGACCAAGCCTAGGAGAAAATAAAAAATTGTCCAAGTATGGAATTATTGGTAAAATATGCATAAATGGCCTTAGGGAAATTCCCTCCACATCTCATAGGATGATTATCAAAATATTCCGAGAGTGTGGATCTCTAGAGTGTTGTATGGTGCATCCAACCATATCTAGAAGGCTATAATAAGAGGTTTTTCGGATAGTTTGAACCAGCAGAGGACTACTATTAGTGCAACCTGTATTTACTTTTCCCATAGTCATCAACTAGCTTCCATTGATCAGTAGTTGGAAAATCTAGACTGGTCATCTCTTTCGCCATTACGTTGAGCTCCATGTTTTCAACATAAGAGAACTCTGGCAATTTTGTACATATAGCTTTGAAGTCAAACAACATCTCGAAAAGTCTAATTCCAAGGACTTTTGGGGGGGTAGGGGTTAGAAACACTCCCCCTAAAGGTGGCTTGCGGAGGTTTTTCTAACACCCCCGCCCCCCCCCAAAAAAAAATTAAGGTATTTGGGGGGAGGCCCTTAAAAAC
>LPNX010079040.1:103383-180525 GCA_001517045.1 Pseudotsuga menziesii | reverse complement strand
GGGGGGGGGGGGGGGGGTTGTTTAAAAACCACCCCTAAAAGTTGAATTTTCGGGACTTTTGAGGGGGGGTTTTAAGAACCTCCCCCAAATACCTAAACAAACTTTTGGGGGGGGTTTAGAAAAACCGACGCAAGCCAAAACCGCCCCCAAAAAGGTATTTTGTTGTAGTGGAGTGTGCCCCAAGCACTTTATGACTCCCTTAGGTAAACGAGGTATATTTTCAGGCTTATCGATATGCAAAGGTTTCTAAGGAGGTGTAGGCTCTTTACCCAAGTTTCATTATGACATACCATAATATTTTTTGCGAGTTACAACATTAGCGATAGACATATTTTTTATACAACCATGGCCACCTTCTTCATTTGGCAGTTTTTTATGCCCACCAGAAGTGCTTCTGGCATCCATGTTCCTCGAAGCCATCTTTTGATTATGAGTTAAAGGATCATTCAACACAGTTGGGATCTATGTAATGAGCTTTGAGGCCTCATCAATACGTAGGAACGCGTATGTGAGATGGCCTCCCCCATAAAGTTTGTAAGGGAATTAAAACTTTCACTTAGGCTACTTGTCCCCCCAGCATCGTTCTCGTTATTGTCATCATTCTGGTTCTCCTTCCTATTCCATTTCTACTATTTCTTCCCTTCTTTCTATTTCGTCTGGAATTCTGGTTACCCTTCTGGTCCGATGAATGTACCAAGAGAACATCTGCATATTAGGTAGGATTGGACGAAGCCATAGATTGTCCGGTTGCAGGATGATTAATAGACAAATTTCACATTTGATTCATAACTTGGTCTATGACCTTGGTACTTGTAGATCCAAAAATACCATAGACATGTGTCCCAAGTTTAAACTTAGGTTCAAAGTTTGACCGCGGTGCATTAGGGATAATATCATAAAGGATCCCAGACTGAGCATAAATCAAGTCCAACTGTTGAGCTCTAAAGATAGCATTCTCCTCATTCATTACTTCGGACGTCGAAACACCCTTCACAATATAAGGAAATAGATATTTGAGGAGCCATTCCAACAAAAACTCGGGTGGAATGTTGGCCTTAATCAACATCTTTCATTTGTGCCACTCTTGAATATGGTCAGATATGTGCACGCCTTTATCTTTCTTAAACGTTGAAAAGAGCTCGGTGTCGGCATTGTAATGTACCAATAGTTTAAAGTGGTTAAGAAAGGTCATCTCTAAATCGTTAAACATATTATATGTGCCCCCATGCAACTCTATATACCATTTTGCAGCAGGACCCATGAGGGTGCGTTGAAACAGTGGTAGATAAACATAGTCACGGTTCAGTGAGTTTGAAGAGCACCATAGGTGGAAAGTAGCCACATTCTCTTCAAGGTCCTCACCACTCTTACCTTCAAACTTTGAGATATCTAAAGGAAGCTTGGCGGTAACCACTGACCACATAGGATCATGAGATATCGGATCATTGGTCAACTTTGAAAGGTTAGGAAAATTCAACAGAGCTAAGAAAGGGACTCTAGGTTGTGCCATCTAGTTCCACACTCCCTGAAAATATTGGTTCATGTAAGGTTGATTATAGAAAATTCCATGGCTTTGGCCAATCAGATAATAACCCCCTGCTGTATGACCCATAAAAGAATGCACGAGAATATGTTTTCATATACCTTGAAATTTTTTAGGATTATTAATCCTCCCTTGACCATACTTTCTATTAGATCAATTTTTCCTAACTTAGGAACCTTAATTAATTAATTGGGTCCACTTGGCCCAATTGGGACACATGTACCAGTCATTGAAGTGTGGAAAACACTACTAGAGGTTAACTTCCACTTATTGCATGTGCATGCATCAGTTAGGGCGCCTCCTAGACCAATCACTACATTTTAGGAGCCACTAGGAGTCCCGACACCAACCTACTTCAGTTAATTGGTGTTAGTAATCGTTAGTCTTATTTATCCCCCAGTTACAATCAGTTATTTCTCTGTTAATTAAGCTAGTGCTACCGGTGCATGGATAATGCATGGATGCATGGGGAGGAGTGCCTTTCCTACCTACCACACTCAGTTGCACTGAGTTAACTAGTTGTTATTGATTGTTGGAGTTACTGGTCATCAGGGAGTTGTCTATTTGGACTCTGATATTGATTGGGAGACCTTGAGTTAGAGATTCAATTAGATACAGTCTTATCCACTTGGAGGATTTGAATTCATTACTCATGCATTCAAATTCTACCTATGTAAACTATTGTAACACCAGATATTATTATTATGAATATAGTGTAAATTCATGAGCAATACTTGTTCATTTCCTGTGTGGTTTGTTTTTCTTAGTTTGTATGTTCATCCTCCATTAAATTGCTACAACATTATCAGAACTCTCTACTTGAAGATATAAATGGAATTCAAATTCTAATATGGTATCAGGAAGGTTTCATGCTTGTTTCTCCCCATCGAACATCAGAAGCAGTTGGGTTTCCACAGAAGTCCCCTATGAAAATTTGCTAGCTTTGGATTCATTTGGAGTAGCGGAGAGGGGGTGACAAACCCTAAAAAATGTTCATGTTGGAAGGAAAAGCATGATTCTAACAGTTCATATGTTTTAGCATGTTATTGCAGTGAAATTAAAAGGTGCTATGTAGCTTGAGAGAAGTGTTTGCAGTCTTCGAGCCGAAGAAATTATGAGTTCTCAAACTCCTGAGCCACAGATCCTCACAACTTCCAATTATATTGATTGGAGGATTGATATGCAGCTAGTCTTGCGCAAGCATGGCTACCACAGGATCATACAGGGATGGGAGGCTGATCCTCATCAGCTAGTTGAGTGGAACAAGTTTCACAACCATTGTGATGAAGCATTCGGGTAATTATGTACTTATATTTTTAGAGATATCCTCTTTGATCTAGAAGGATTGAGGAATCCCAGAGAATCCTGGGAGAAGCTTAATAGCTTGTTTAACAAATAAGATGAGCTTCGGGGACACATTTTGGAGAATGAGTTGGTATCTTTACATCCCAGCAGTTTCGATACTATTGAGCAATTCTTCTCCAAATTTAAGTCTCTAGTGCTCCAATGTAGATAGTGCGGGATAGAGCGGAAGGATAAGCAGAATATCCTTTCCATACTAAAAAAACTAGGCCCTGAGTACTTTGTATATGTCTCTATGTTTCATTCCAAGCGGGAAAGCTTTCCTGATTGGAAACTTCCTTCTTTATATTCATTCTTTGAGTCCTTAATCAAGGAACAAGACAAATTGATTCGAATGGGAGTCATCTAGATCTCCAAAGATCAAGCTCTCTTGGTTACTGAGTCTTCCAAAGAACAAAGAAAAGGGGAAATCAAATAAAAAGGAGCCAAAGGCATCTGATTCGAAGCCTAAACAAAATCAAAAAGTTTCCAAAAGGGCCTCTGGCTCTAAGAAGAAGAAATTTGGGAAAACATTATGTCCTTATTGTGAAAAAGGGTATCACCTTGAAGATCGTTGTATGAGGAAGGAACTTGATGAAATGTCCTTATTGTGAAAAAGGGTATCACCTTGAAGATCATTGTATGAGGAAGGAACTTGATGAAATGTCTACTCTTCTCAAGCAGCATAACATTCAAGGAGAAAAATAGTATGATAATGGACATGAAAGATGTCATGCTTTGAAAGCAGGACCACCTCGGTCTACAGCCTATTTGATTGATTCTGGAGCCTCCAACCACATGGTTGCCTCCAAGGATCTCTTCTCCTCTCTCAGTGTCAAAGAAGGTCCCACTATTCACATGGGATATGATTCCCAAATCCTAGCAGCAGGAAAGGGCATCATCAAAGTGAAGCATGGTGTGTTCATAGATGTCCTATGTGTGCCCTCACTTGCATCTAATCTGTTATCTATTTATCAGATGACCCATAATGGCTCACCAAAGCAAGTATTGTTTGGACCTGACTTAGTAGAGATCACCAATATCGCAACTTGGGAGATTGTAGAAAAAGGAATTCTTGATCATGCCTCCAAGGCATACTATTTCTCTCACTTCATTCCATTTTTAGTTCCAGCATCATCATAGCTTCCATTCGAAGCTGATGAAGGTATAAAAATTCCTTCACCTCCTATTGTAGTTTCAGTTTCAAATCCTGACATTTCTGACTTAGATTCATAAGAGTAGTCATCCCATTATGATCTAGAAATTGAGCTTACAACTCAAAGGGATATAGATCCATATCCGGCATCTACCTCATTTCAGCAGCCTAAATGGGCTAAGCATCTGATAGAAGCAGCTAGAGATGGTATTGGGGATCCAGATGAAAAAAGAAGAACGAGGTCCCAGTATTAGAAGGAGAGTGCAGTACTGTCTCACACATATCCTCTTCTTGTTGAGAGGTGTTTTATGATGCTTGGGTCATATCCTCAATCCTTCAGGGAGGCTTTCCATGATCCTAGATTGCAGGCAGCCATGGATGAGGATTTTGATTCGCTACATGACAACCAGACATGGGAACTTGTCCCCTTGCCTCCAGGAAGGAAGATGGTACAGTGAAAATGGATCGACAAAACCAAGATAGCTGATGATGGGACCACAACCAAGTACAAGGCTCGGTTGGTGGAAAAAGGGTATTCTCAGGTCCAAGGCTTGGACTACAATGAGACATTTGCTCCAGTAGCCAGAATGGACTCCATCAGGCTAGTATTGGCCATTGTTGCTTCCAAGAGATGGGAAGTACACCACATGGATGTGAAGAGTGCCTTCCTCCTTGGTGATTTGGAGGAGGATATCTATATTAAACAACCTGAGGGGTTTATTGATGATCCTTCCTTAGTCTGCAGATTGAGGAAATCTCTGTATGGACTCAAACAAGCCCCAAGGGCATGTTACTCCAAGATTGATGCCTTCCTCATCTCTCAGAAGTTTGAAAGGTGCAAATCTGATTGCAATGTCTACATGAAGAAGAAGGAGGGTTTCTTGCTTCTAGTTGTATTATATGTGGATGACTTGCTCATTACTAGAAGCTTTGATACTGGATTGAGGAGCATCAAGTTTGCTCTTAATAAAGAATTTTCTATGACTAACTTAGGACTGTTAATACAGTTCATTGGTCTCGAAGTAAGTCAAAAGACTTCGGGAATCATGATCTCACAGTCCAGGTATTCATTAGACATGCTTAAGAGATTCCACATGGAAGATTGCAAGGCAGCCCCCTGCCCCTTTCTATCAGGCATCAGGCTTGAAGAAGGTGGTTCTACACGTCTCGTAGATAGCACTCTCTACAAACAGCTCATTGGAATCCTTCTGTATCTCACTCATTCGAGACCAGACATATCCTATGCTATGAATGTTGCTGCCATATACATGCAGGAGCCACATCAGATGCACTGGAAGGCAACAAAGAGGATCTTGCACTATGTGCAGGGTACTATTGATTATGGGATCCACTATGCAGTAGGAGCACAGCTGGATCTCACAGGATTTATAGACTCCGAGTGGGTAGGAGATGGAAATGATATGAAATCCACATTGGGTTTTGTATTCACGATTGGATCTGGGAAAATTTGTTGGTCCAACAAGAAGCAAGCAGCTCTTGCACTCTCTTCAGCAGAAGTAGAGTATCGGGGAGCTATGAATGTAGCTATTCAAGAATTTTGTCTACATGGCATCTTGACAGAGTTCGAGATTCAGACTTCATCTACAGTAGATCTTTATCGTAACAACCAGAGCATAATCAATATTTCCAATGATCATGTTCAGAAGTAGAGGACAAAGCACATAGAGGTTCGCATGCACTACATTCGAGAGCTGGTACATGACAAAACCATTACACTGCACTACTATCTAACAGAGGATCAGATTGCAGATATTTTTACTAAGTCTTTTACTAAAATATATTTACCTTTCTCAGGTTTCTTTTGGGCACTAAGGCTTAATTCTCAGCTCCTATCTTTGAAAGGGTTTTTCCCATGTGGTTTTCCCTATCTCAGTTGTATTATATCTTTTAGATTTTATTTGGGTGACCTATGGTCTTGTTACCAGGGCCCACAGTTTCCCCAGTTAGGATTTAGGGGGGATGTTAGGATTATTAATCCTCCCTTGACCATACTTTCTATTAGATCAATTTTTCCTGACTTAGGAACCTTAATTAATTAATTGGGTCCACTTGGCCCAATTGGGACACATGTACCAGTCATTGAAGTGTGGGGGACACTACTAGAGGTTAATTGCCACTTACTGCATGTGCATGCATCAGTTAGGGCACCTCCTAGACCAATCCATACATTTTAGGAGCCACTGGGAGTCCTGGCACCAACCTACTTCAGTTAATTGGTGTTAGTACTAGTTAGTCTTAGCTGTTAGCCCCTGGTTACAATCACTTACTTCTCTTTCAGTTAAGCTAGCACTACCAATGCATGGTTGCATGGGGAGGAGCGCTTTTCCTACCTACCACACTCAGTTGCATTGAGTTAACTAGTTGTTACTGCTTTTTGGAGTTATTGGTCATCAAAGAGTTGTATATTTGTAATTCGATATTGATTGGGATACCTTGAGTTAGAGATTCAGTTAGATACAGTCTTATCCACTTGGAGGATTCAAATTCATTACTCGTGCATTTGAATTCTACCTATGTAAACTATTGTAACACCAAATATTATTATGATGAATATACTGTATATTCCTGAGCAATACTTGTTTGTTTCCTGTGTGGTTTGTTTTGCTTAGTTTGTATGTTCATCCTCCATTCAATTGCTGCAACATTATCAGAACTCTCCACTTTAAGATCTAAATGGCATTCAAATTCTAATAAAAATGAGGTGCCACATAACCTTAGTTATATGACTTATAAGTAGGTTGAACCCCAAACATATAAGGAGGCACATAACCTCCCGACGCAACAACGTTGGCTGATGAGGGAACAAAATCTTTAGATGTAGCACCACATCCCGAAGGACTATGCGGGTCATGAGGAGGATGTGTCATAAGAAATGAATTTGATGGAACAAGTGTGGTGGATGATGGGGCATAAGATGGAATGCAATTTGTGCCTCCAACATTCACATGTCTAGGGTCACCTCCGTAAGAGTGAATACCAGTGTTAAGACTGGGCTAAAATCCTCCCACAAATGGAGCAGAAAGAGCGATATGACCACTCCCAAATCTATCAGCAAGAAAAGGGTCTGCAGTGCCCCCAATCCTAATACCAGGGTCTATACCAGGATTAACAACATATGACGCGATAGTATCAGTAAGGTCTTACATGCCAAACCTAAAAGGATCTGTTCTAGGAGGAATGTGATGAGTCTCACTACTCGGCCTTCCCGAGGAAGACCTTCGGTAAGAAATTGCAAATTTTGACAACTACGGTCATGTATTGTAGGAAGTAACATCCCCATGAGGGTCGGTGTCAACCAGATTCCCAGGTCTCAATCCAGTGCATTCCCCATTCCATAGGATGGAGAAGGAGGGATATTCAGAGTCTCATATGTAGTACTCATGGTGAGAATAGTGTGTAAAAGTTCACTTGGAATTCCTAGACCTCTTTCGAGGAGGAAGAGGAGATCCAAAAGGAAAAATCCCTTCTAAACCTCGAGATAGATGGAGTGTTGAAACTCGATCCACGATGACTCCACTAAAATAAAAAGACTCAACTAATTACGATCCCTAAATAAATCTAGTGCACAAATATCTCACTCCTACATAAAGTTGTGTTATATGCTAAACAAGCCAAGAGGGAGGATAAGTAAGTTCCTGGATGCAACATGTATGTATCGCCTAGGAGAGGCCTGAGACTCCAATATAGTACAAGCGAGGTGTGTAACCAATTATAGTGTCCCTCGACTTCAACACAGATAGTGATTGTGATGTCTAACCCCTTCCTAGCTAGGAAACTCACAAAATAACCTCTACAAGTACGGGCCTATGATACCTAGGTAAGGAAACTAAGGTCACCCCAATATAACCAATGCTTAGGTAGATAGTTTCAGGAGGGATCTACCGTATGGGCAGGGTAACAAAGCCCGAAGCTCGAAAGCACCAAAGTTACCTCAAAAGCCCGTAGATATGAATAAGATCCTGGAATTATATCTGGCATTGCACAGAAAGTGACAATGGGCTATCCCCACCACTAACATGTACACTACCTCATGCTTAACTCCCGTGTAAGAGGAGCCTCCTGAGAACACCAATTATACCAAGGATTTCTCTTCTCACCTGGATAGACACCTAATTGTTTTGTTTCATAGTCTTGGAAAAATTTCCTCACGACACCCTATTCCAAGACTCTACAACCTAATCTTGTTGGTGCATCTCTATCAAATAAAAAGTGTAATGAATTTTAAGTTAAGCATTAATTTTAATGGTTATGATTACTCAAGTGTAATGAACATGCAACTAGCGATATTATGACTCAACAATGAAATAAATATGCACACCTAAAAAAACAATGCCAAGTGCAATTTGTCTTTAAATATGAAGAAGGGGGTATCCCACTGCATGAAATGCACAAATTTCTTCTTCAAATCCCAATTCAATCATTCCTATATGAAATCCTTAACATTATTTCAACTAAGCAAACCTAATGGAAGTACCATTTCAATGCAAGTGCATAATGAAAAAACATGCCAAAAGGAAAATTATTTTGTATCTTTATTATAAATTATATGAAAATACAATAAACAGACTCTACAAACTCCCAGGCCTTGCAACAAGTGTCAGATACAATCCAAGCAAGCCACTAATACCAAGAGGTCTAATGCACTAATAATAATAATAAAAAGAGATAAATGAAAAGAACAACTTTTAAATACAAGCAAAGAAAAAGAAGTATTTGGTTAGTACAGAAGCAGTAAACAAGCGCCACAGGCACCCAAGAAGACTCAACAACACCCACAACCCACCCAGAAACTTCCAAACATCAAGATACCAATCACAAAGATAGATGTACGTGATTGTTCACAGAAAACCCACGTGTATATGCGACTGTAAGTACTACATCCCACATGTATACGCGAATGTTACCTCTATGACCTGCGTATCGCAAGAGATAGGTGGTAAAAAGGTAGGCCAATGATCATATTACTTCAAAGGGATATCAATAGACTACCACACTCCTGAATGCGACACAAAAACATAGAGAAGTAGAGAGAAAATCAAGTACATTATGCACCCAAACCCCAACAAAAAGGAAAGTCCCCAGTGGAGTCACCAATTATGTTACAAAGAAAACTTCCTATGGAATGGGGTGGACCACAATAGACAGTATGACACCAGAAATCAATCCACTTCTAATATGCTAAAGATATAAACAACTCTAACACTAAGGGATGAGAAGCGTACCTTATTTCGGACGTTTGGAGAAGATCCTCGTTGAGATTTCAATCACACTCGCACCTACGTTTCATTCTCAACAACAACAAAACATACAAGCATGATAGATATTAAGTGTTAGAACCTACTCTAGCGTATACAAATCCAATATATAGTCAAAGAAACTACATCCCTGGATAAAAAATATTCATAGTCACACATATAATGGACGATAAATGGATATTTCTATTAAATGTAAACAAATATATAAATGACAACCTATGTCGGAACCTCGTCGAAATCAAGAAAGTGAGTCCTCCACCTAGGCCTCCACCACTTCAATCCTCCATATCAAGGAAAGCTCAGAAGACAAAGGAAATCTTGGGAAAGAGCACCAATGGTTGCTCCAAGGACAAAGGGATGCAGACTCAAGTATGCAAGAATGGGGCACAAATCCACTATAGCCTCTTTTCTATCACTAGTTCTCCTCCTTCAATGCTTTCAAGTAGCTCAATATATATGCCCTAAATGAGAAGTGAAGGGTCGAGTCAGAGAGTTTCCAGTCATATTGAAGGCCAAGAGTCAATTTATTTGTTACTTGATGAGGGAAGACTCCAAATATTTTTGTTTTGAGCACATTTCCTAATGTACACAAGTCATAGTGGATCAAGATGCGTGTGCACGCGGGTTGTAAGATATTGACCCAAGTATACCAATAAAAATGAATTTTTAAGGGGATTGTCTAGAGCATCAAAGTTATACTGAGTAAAGGGGTTCCAAAGAGTCTGCATAGGGACATGGATAGGCCATAAAAACATGATATACCAAGTGTGGTAAAATCATCTATAACAGTGCGGTACTTGGAGGTTTGACAAAGATTATCTGATCTAAGAACCCGGAGTTCAAAAAAGCTCGTGGACTATGCAAAGGTGTCATTTGATATTGTGAAGAATGTGTCTAATGGTTCGAGTGAACTTAGAGGTCAAAACTCCCTAGCTTAGGAAGAAAGATTATTGTGTTTTCTTTAAGGTAAGAGGAGTGGGGGGGACTCCGAAATTTGTTTCCTTATGAAGGTTACTTGAGTTAGTTCATCCATATGTTTTTTTATAGGAAACTATGGTTTGTGGGGGATAGGGAAGTCTTTTCAAATCTTTTGGGTGATTGGGAAATGTGTATAGTGGATTTGGTGGGGAAATCTAGGGGATTTCTCTTAGCTTGGAACCCGACTAGCACTAATTTTAATCATGTTTTTCCTCTGGATTGATCTTGTTGGAAGGACCCTCAAAGGATTTGGAGATGAATCTAACTCTCATTGGTTGTTATTGACCATATTCAAATTCCAGGTCCTTTTGGGACAAGGAGGATGAATATGGCACTTTAAAAGAACCAAATTTGATCTTTTGTGGGATATGAATTTTACTAGGTCGGTGAGGGAAGTGTGGGGTTCAACTACTAGGTTGAATCCCTTAGCATCTTTCTTCTTTTAAGTATTTTAGAACGAAGGGTTAGATGCGGAACCTATTTCATTTGTGTCGACATGGATAAATGGTAGGTCTAGGGCAGAAGGTGTTTCAAAGAGAGTGGATCAATTTTATATTCTTGAGGATGTATATTCTTCAATAGATAGGTTTGGATCCTAGGTAGCGAATACTCAAATTTCAGATCATATGCTGGTGGTATTACAAATTGAAGATGGAGTGGAAAACCACGGGGGCTTCACTTGTTGGACAATATCCTATCATGTTAGTTCATATTGTGGGATTTAAAATTATCAAAAATTGAACCAATATATTGCTGGTATTGGGGGGATGAGGGGTTTAAGGTGGGGAAGGGTAGGGTGGTTTATAAGGATTAAGGTATAAAAATNACAAAAAGAGTTTGGGTCAATATCTCTCGAAATTAAGGGTATTCTTTAATATCCCACGATTGCACGTGCTATGTGAGAGGTTCACTAAGTGAATTCCCCGTGTGGAAAACGTTCACTACCCTTACAAATTTATTCATGTTTGAATTGAGGAATGGGATTTGTTATATTTGGTTAGAGATTAGTTGGTCTCATTCTCACAATATAATGATGATTCACCTATGAATACTTTGGTTACAAATTTGAAAGCTTTGAATTCAGTTGTGATAAAATGCGAAAAAGAAAAGAAGAAGGTTTGGTTGATTTGGAGGATCGAAAAATGAAGACTTTGAAAATTAAAGAAGAGTCTTGGAGCAGAAAAAGTAGGGCATTTGATTGTCCAGGGGAGATCAAAATACAAAATTGTTTCATTATTTTCTCGAGCATAGAAGGACTGTGAACAAAATTTGGGAGCTTTCTAGTGGGGATGGTCATTGTATTTCTGGTAAAAATAAATTGGAGGAAGAGGCTATGAGGCATTTTCAAAATATTTTTAGGGACCCAAGGAATTTTTCTATTGTGAATAAAATGAGGGTTGTACAATGTTATCCCAATTTCTTTTTTGTAGAAGGTAGAGATGTCTCAAAACCATGACTTTAAACGCTATAAAAATATTTTGGAGGCTTTTGCAAAATCAAAAAGTCCAAGCCCAGATGGGTGGATAGTAGATTTTGTTTTGAACTTTTTAAACTTTTGGCTCTTGAATTGTTGGATGTAGTGGAGGAGTCAAGAAACAAAGGTCAATTTTCTAGGGCTTTAAATGCAACATTCATAACACTAATTCCAAAGTGTGATAATCCTTAATATTTTACTAATTTTAGGCCTATATCCCTTTGTAATTTAGTGTATAATATTATTACAAAGGTCATATCAAACCTATTAAGTCCAATTATGTCAAAATTTATGTAAAAGGAGAAGTCTATATTTTTGGATAATCAATAGATACTAGATGCAATTGGTGTGGCACGAGAACGTTTGCATAGTATAAAAGTTAGAAAGGGAAAGTCTTTGGTTTTAAAACTAGATCTCATAAATGTCGAGGATAGGGTCAATTGGGATTTTGTTAGATTGGTTTTGCTTCAAATTGGGCTTAGTTTAGAGGTATCCAACTAGATTATGGGATGTGCAAAGTATACAAATTTTGCAGTGCTTATTGATGGAGGACCTATAAATTCCTTCATAGGTTCTAGAGGTATTAGGAAAGGGTAACCCTTATCTCCATTGTTATTTCTTTTAATAGTAGAAGGTTTAAGTAGACTTATTAAACGTGCCTAATTGAATGGTCATTTGGAGAGAGTAAAAGTTTTTGCAGTTATAAGAATTACTTATCTACTCTTCGTGGATGATTTCTTACTGTTCCATCAAGGGACCCTCGAGGAATGGAAAGTTTAGAAAAACATTATGAATTTTTTCAGTAGTGTTATTGGTATGGTAAGAGAAAACAAATAAAATTTGTCGGAATTTTGCATTGGGGAAGATACTTTACTTCTGATAAAAAAAATTGTTTCTATTTAATGTTAAGCCTCTTGATGATGGTTTTAAGTAATTTTGGGTTATTTCTTAAATCCTAAAAATTATCTTAAGGATGATTAGATGTGATTATTGAGAAAGGTTGAGAAAAGGGTTGGGAATTGGTGCAATAGATGGTTATCATTAGGAGGGAGGTTTATTTTGGTGAAGTATATATTAGAAAAAATTCATGTTTGTTGGTTGTCTCTGGAAACTATTCCAAGCCTATTTTGGACAAGATAAGTAGGAGAATTTTTAAGTTTTCTTAGTTTTGAAAATAGGGATAAAGAGGGTGTTCATCTTATGATATGGGATAGGTTGGAAAGACCCAAAAATGTTTATATGTTTTGTCAATATTTGATGTGATATTTGACTACAAAGATCCTTTGGAGAAGTTTATTCTCTACTAGATTATGTGTGATGTTATTAGGGAAAAGTATTTAAGACAAATGGATATGGTGGAGTGGAATAGAATTGATAAAAAGAGTACTAAAGGAATATCAAATAGTTGGATTTGTCTACTTCATTCTTTTCACATTCTGGGAAACTAGCTTGCTTGGAAACCTACTGATAGTCAAAGAATCAGAATTGGTGAGGATCCTATGGTTGGAGTTGCTAGCTTTTATAGACTTCCAAGTGATTTATTAGGTTTATTGCATGAAAACGGGATAGATTACTTAGAACATGCTAGTAGCTTTGATGGAGATATTATGAATGGTCAAGGATAGAAAAAGGATACAAACTTGGGTCTCCAAAAGAACAGGAAGGTTGAATGGGGAAATTTTATGTTGTGACTAAACCACTATGACATTCAATTATCAAAGACAAAAGAATCCTTAGTACGGTTACAGAATGAAAAAATGGAGAGGCAAATGCAAATTTTTCTTATGATACTAGTATATTTACTTTGTTTGACGTTCATCAAAATTGGTGGTATTCTTCTTTTTGGAAGTGGCATCTCCCATTAAAAAACAGAAAAAATTGTTGGTTGATTTTGGAAAATAGAATATTAACTTGGGATAATTATGTCAGGAAAGGGGGTACATGTCATATCTTTTGTGTTTTGTGTATTTCTAGATGTTGAATAAGGTTTCCATTGATGCCGAACTCCTAGTGCATATAAATCCAAAGTGGCCCCCTTATGGCATAGATTTAAGCATGGCCCTCATGGGAAGACACTTTGGGTTGTACACATATGGGGTAAACCCCTAAAGAAGTCACTAAGGTTTCCCCTAAGAAATGTGGTGAGAAATGTGAAGAAACCCCTATAATAATGGTGTTGGGTCCACATAACCATGATGTTGGGGTATCATGACCCATGATGAAGAAGGCCCTAAAGAGCGCCTAAAGTTAGTATAATGCAATATTGGTGTGAAGTATGAAGAATCCCTCAATGTATTGATGAATATAGGTCCATATAACCCCAAAAGTAAGTATGGGTTCACATAAAAAGGAAAGAAACCCTGAAAGGAATTATGGTGTGTCCACTAAGTATGATGAGGAGAATCCCCAAATCCCCTTTGATGAAGATATGAAGTGATCATGAAGGAAAGTTAAAGCTTCATGATTAATCCTTGAAGTGGGGTATTAAACCATTGAAGTACCCCTTAAAATAAGAAGATCCTAAATTTAAGGATAAGTGGAATGTAGGACCTAAAGCAAGTTAAAGACATCTTGGAGGGTATAAATAGGAGGAGAGACTTCTCATTTTCTCATAAATTCATCTCTCTCTCATGGTATTTTTTAAGGATTCTAATATTATACTTAAGTAAAGTATTCTAGGTGATTGTTTTGGATTAAAAAAAACATGTTTATAGATAGGTAGGCGAATATTAAATATGATACATAAAATTAACACTAAAATGTGTAAATTTTGGCAAATATTATGATAAAAAACCATATTTTGTGTAAATATAGGCTATATTAAACACTAAAAATGACCAAATAGTGAATTTATTTTTTTAAAGAAACCCATAAAATAGCCAATTGGCATAGTCTCTCTCTCTCTCTCTCTCTCTCTCTCTCTCTCTCTCTCTCTATTTAGTGCAACTATAAGGAGAAAGTGTGAACTTTTGTGGAGGATATAGTGTGGACAGTTTTGCGATCAACTTTTGTTCTTTGGTGAAGATTGATAAAATTGGCATAACGTTCTTATACAGTATTGGAATCATGAAACTTATTGCTTGTTGGAAATATTATTGTAAGGGATATATGATGATATGATCTAGAGTTTCTTTTGATGAAGGGTTTCTTTCTTGTTTATTCATATTGGAAAAGGTATGGTTCTTATACATGGGTCTCTCTTGTGATGGTCATGCCTCTCATGGATTAGGGTCCATCTTGTTGTCTTGAAAACGGTATGGATCTTGGGTATGTGTTAGAGTCTTTTATCTGGTGATCTTGCATAGATAAGTTATGATGATTATGGTTATGATATTAGATATATAGATAATGGTGATTATCTTGGAATATTATCCTAGTGTTTGGAAATGACTATGATATAAGGGTTTGAAGATACAGATGAAATTTATGGCTGATTGTTTATGGGGATTCTTGAAAGATAAATTTGAGGCATGTACAAGTTGACATAGAGATAGTGACAGATACATAGACATGGATATAGTGATTGTGACAGTGACGAAGATAGAAACATTGATACTAGTATATATTGACCGAGACAGTGATAGAGGTACATGTTGATAGAGATAATGATATAGGTATAGGATGACTAAGACAATGATACATGTATTGGTTTACAGAGATAGTGATATAGGTACAAGTTGAGTGAGACAATGATATAGGTACATGTGGATAGATATAGTGATACAAGTATAGGTTGACTAAGACAATGATACAAGTACATGTTGATAGAGATAGTGATACATGTATAGGTTAATTGAGACAGTGATACATGTACATGTTAACAGATATAGTCATAATGACAGGTTGATTCTCTTATTCATATCAGGGTGGAAATATGGGGAATGGATAGGGGTTTGTAGCCTCCTTCCATTTGATGCTGGTAAATATAATGAGTTGGAGTTCACTGAGTATTGGACTCCTCACTACAGATTGGAGCCTACAAAAAATCTAGGGGGTTCTAGCATCCATTTAGTTGGAGATGATAAACTAGCGTGTTGTAGCCTCCTTCCAATTGGACATAGTAAATCAATTGAATGTAATATTTATATCATATAAGAAAAACATTATGTGGTTTTCTCTGATTTGGGTTTCCATGTAAAATCTCTTGTGTACTCTATAAGGTTTATGTTATAATGAATGTTAATATTAATAATTAATGTTTACATATAATATTAAAGTTTGAAATGGTAAAAAGTTCCCAAAACTAATTTACCCACTATTAGTATTGGTGAATATTCCAACAATTGGTATTAAAAGTTGGTTACCTTCAAAACAATTAACATTTGGAAGAAAGATCTTGAACAAATATGGATTAACCGGGATTCTCTTCAAATGGTATTCAAATATTTAATGGAAATAATTATGCATTATGGCGTATTAGAATGAGATATTACTTGATGGATTTATTGGGTGGACGTTTGGCTTGTTGAATCTTTGTGTTGTCATTGATGTCAAAGGATGAACCAACAAGATCAATGTAGTTTTGATGTCAAAATATAAACCACCAAGTTAAATAAAGAAATAATATGAGTTTGTTGTCAAACATATGGCATGAATAACTTGAATCCAAAAAAAATAAAAGTGTATGAATCCATCAGGAAAAGACTCTATATATACAAAGCTACCTTAAATAAGTTTATAGAGAACAAATGTGGAAGGTTAGGAAGTGCACAAATCCCAATATGGCATGGGACCTATGTTTGTATATACCACCAATTTGATGGACATTAGTGTGTAAAACCCCACAAGGTTGAATTATCAAAGGATGCATGCTGATGCAAAATAAAATAAGGTGGTTAGCTTGAACAAGAAGTAAGTAGGTTGGGGTGTCATCAAGTAAATGAAATCCCAACTCATGGGAACATCTCTTGAACTAATAAGAGTATAAATAAGGAAGAGATGGGAGTATTGAAATATGATTGTGGATTGAATATTGAAGAAGATATGATATTCTGACTGGGAAAGCTTTTAATTCTTGGGGTATCAATGAATCATTGATCATAGAAGAATTTTATACAGTAGAGGTGAATTTCACATATACAAATAGGATGGAGAATAGGAAGTCTGCAAATTAGAAGGATACCTTGAATCAGGATGTGCGAGGAATTTACAAAGTGAATGACGCAAATCACACAATCATAGAAGTGACAAAGTGTTGCAAAATCACATATATTTGAAGGTTGTAAATCACAGAAAAATGTTGTTACAAATCGAAGACTATTGTGACACAGATAATAGAAGGAGAAGATGCATATCCAAGAAGCTACAATAGTCGTAGATTGTAAAGTCACAAATCATAGATAAGGTAATTTCATATTTAATTTTTGGTACACATACACTTTCTTATCAGGGAGACAGAAAGGCGCAAGGAAAGGGAGTTGTAGCTTCCTTCCTGTGGGTGTTGGTAAATCAAATTAGGGAGAAAGGAAGGGGCAAGGAAAAGGAGTTACATCTTCCTTCTAGTTGGCACTGGTAAATCAAATCAGGGAGTCGTAAATTCCTTCCAGTTGGAGCTAGTAAAACAATTAGGGATTCAAAGCTTCCTTCTAGTTGGTGGTAGTAAATATAATTGAGATTTTGTGCTTCTATTCAGTTGCAATTGAAGAACACAAAAAGATATCTTGGTATTCAATAGGTTAGTGCTTGAATACTATGAGTTGGAGCTTGCACAAAAGGGGCAAATATCCATTTAGGTCGGTGCTTGAATTCAATAGCTAAATGCTTGCACATATAGAAGTCCTTCAAAGGTCGATGTCTGTAATCAACAAGTTGATACTTGAAAATCAGGTTGGCACCTGAGTGAGTTGGTGATCATAATTGGAGATTGGAGTCTCCCACATATGTAATCATATATATATATATATATATATATATATATATATATATATACATAAAGTTAATTTTCACATATTTTGTGCACAAATATGTCCATAATTTTTTTATAGGTGCATATTTTGTTAAGTGAAAAATAGTATAATGTGCACAATATACTAATTCACCCCCCTTCTCAATATATAATAATTCCAATGATTGGTATCGGAGCGGGTGTCTTCAGTAATAGTTTGACCATTGGAAGATGAATTTTGGCACAAAACTGGACAAACAAGAAATGATTTTTATGGTCCAACTAAATATGTCTTAAAAATTGAAGAATTAGGAGACAAATACTTGGTTGAAGTAGACTTTGAAGGATAAATGATCAATTCCTTTGAAGAATTAGAAAAATCAAGGAAAATGAATAAGTATTTGAGGGAACAATTGAATAAACAAGAATATCATAGTTGGATATGATTGAAAAGCTAAAAAAAGAGGAAAGTTGTAAAAAATAGGAAATTGATATCACTCTCTTAAAAGGAGAACTAGACAAGTTAAATGACCAAATTTATCTTCAGTATAAGTTCAACAACAACACTAGGACTCTATATGAAATCATCATAAATCAAATACAATCATATAAAAAGAAGGGAATAGGTTATGAAGACTCAAATTCACCAATATTAACCTTTCATACAAGAGAAAGGAGCTTCGCATACATAATCAAAGAATCTACTTCAAGGAGAGGACACAGTTGCGAGGAGAAGATGTCTTTCTATCAAAGTATCAGCTATGCACAAGCAAAAAAACACTCTCTTTACAAGGTATCAAGCTATTTTCATAGGAAATTATTATTAATGTAACAATTTTGGTCATAAAGCAGTTAATTGTAAACTGCGTATGAAGGATAATGCTCAGAAGGCTAGATTCTACTCTAAAGAAAATTACAGGAAGAATGACATCGAAAGATCAACAAAAAATATGAAAGAAAATTAAAATTCCTTTAGTCCATTAATTTTAGATAATGTCAAAAATGTGGCAATCTTGGACATGAAACATATGACTAGCCAAAACAATCATCACCGTCTAAATCAGTTCAGCAAAATCAAGAAGGATACAACTTGACGTTGCATGCACTAAATAAAAGGAAGAAATGGTATATTGATAGTAGATTTTCCAAGCATGTGAGAGGAAATAAAGAAAAATTATTGAAGCTTAGAGAAGAGAAGGGAGGTAATGTCTATTTCATAGATAATGGATCTACTAAAATTCTTGGAAAACACATGGCCAGTCTCAGAAACAAGAAAACCAAGGAAGAATTTTTTTACCTAGTTAAAAACATGAAACATCATCTTCAAATATTGAGTCAAATGTGCGATCAAGTACATACACTCACCTTTGATTCAAAGAAGTGTAAAATAAGAAACAAAGATACATGTAGACTAGTGGCAATTGCTTCCATAACCCCAACCAATGTCTTCACATTAGAACAATAAGAAGAAGAGTGTTGCATGGGGAAGATGGATGAAAGTTGGATGTAGCATAGATGAATGGGTGATATAAATTCGACAACCTAATAAAAATAAATAAAGAAAAATCCATGAGAGATATTCCAAAGATCACTAAGCCTGTAGAATCCATCTGCAAACATTGTTTGCATGGCAAGCAAACAAGGATTAGTTTTAAAACAAAGGAATATTCCATGATGAAACCTTTGGAGTTAGTTCATACTAATCTATGTGGACCCATGTGAACCAAAAGTATTAATGGTGAATTATACTTTCTCCTATTCATAGATGATTATACTCGGATGACATGGGTCTTTTTCCTCAAGAAAAAGTCATAAACATTTGAATAATTTAAAGTCTTCAAGGAAGTTGTTGAAAAAGAAGCTAATGTGAAAATTAAATGTCTACGAACATATAATGGAGATGAATACACCTCAAATGAGTTTGAATATTTTTGCAAAAGACATGGAATCGGAGCACAATTTTCAGTTGCTAGAACCCCACAACATAATGGAGTGGCAGTAAGGAAAAATAAAATGCTATAGGAGATGGATAGGACCATGTTAAATGATTCCAAAATATCTAACATTTTCTGGACACCAGCTATTCACACTACCATTCATACTTTAAACAGAGGGAAAATCATAATTGTTAGCAATATGAATCCATATGAACTCTAGAAAGGAATTCCAACAATGATCAAGAATTTTCGGATATTTGGAAGCAAGTGTTACATCATAAGAAATGATGAGAATCTAGAAAAATTCAATTTCACACTTGATGAAGGAATATTTCTTAGGTATTCCACTAGAAGCAAGGCATACAAGTGCTACAACCTAAGGCTAAACAAGATGCTAGAAATCCCAAATGTGAAAGTAGATGAAGAATTTAAGTAGAGAATAATAGATGATGATGATGGTGATCATTCTGTACTTGAATAACCGTAAAAAAATTTACAAGAAGAAGAAAAATTGTCATAACAACTAGACAACCTATATCAAGAAGAACCAGAGGAAGAAAGCAAACCCCATACAAAAACTCCCTCTAGGTTTGTTCAAAAGAATCATTTTGAGGATCTAATTATTGGAGATAAAATGGAAATGTGAGAACAAGAAGAAAGTACTTAACTGATGTTGTTGAAGAGGTGAATTTCTCTCTATTATCCAAAATATGTCACGCACCCATACCCCGATTATCATGCGGAATTAAAAATTTCTTAAAGAACCTTTGCTCTTATTTGAAAACACAGGGCATGGTTGTGAAGCACTCCTCAACATTCATTTTCTAATACCACGCCGTAACATCCCCTCTTGTTCGCCAAAGGAAGAGAGCGCGACCAAAAATTAACGGTCACAACCTGTTCCACATCTGGGAACAGATTAACAACTGAGAATCAACTCGCAAAATCAACGGTGTGGAAAGCTTGAGTTTACGGAATCGAGAAAAATGGAAATTGTGATCTCGCATCCCATGTGGAATAGACCATTGTGGAAAGGAAAGTTGCGGAGATAGAGATATGAAAATTTGCATCCCGCATCCTGCAAGTTGTGGAATGGAGAATTATGAAAGGAAAACTAAGGAAAACCAAATTCACCACAGGACATTTCCGCATACCGCAAGTTGCGAAACAGAGAATTGTGGAAAGAGATCTGCAGAAAATAGACTTGGCAGAAAGATGTTTCCCACATCCCACATCCTGCTTGTGGAATAGACCATTGCGGAAGGAGATTTATGTCCAGAAATTCAACCTGCCAATCAAAGTCTTTGACCAATTTGGTCCTCCGGGCCATCACCAATCCGACAATCTAATCCCTGTAACTTAAATTAAAAATGCATTGAAAGAAACATACACAGATGCATACAATTGCAATTATACAACGGAAGCAATTCAACACATTAAACATGTTCATCATATTTCATCAAGCAATGACAAATTAAGAGAAATACGAATGCAGAGATTAACATAGACAAGAACACTTATCTTTGAAAAGAGCTTGTCATGCAACCAGCTATGTCGTTGCAACGTTCCACCCAACCATAGGCCAATGTGCTCATCAATATCTCAGCAGCATTTCCACCCCCGAGATGGGCATGGTTTCCCCAAGGAATAAGGAACACTAGAATCTCATCAATATTTCAAGTGCTCGTTCTGGCCCATCCAGGCCCAATGCTGCAACCAGCAGCTCTGATACCACTATGTCATGTACCCATACCCCGATTATCATGCGGAATTAAAAATTTCTTAAAGAACCTTTGTTATTCTTTGAAAACACAGGGAATGGCCATGAAGCACTCCTCGAAATTCTTTTTCTGATACTGCATCGTAACATCCCCTCTCATTCGTCAGATGAAGAGAGTGTGACCAAAAATAGACAGTTGCAACCTGTTCCGCATCTGCGAATAGATTAACGGTTGAGAATCAATCCACAAAATCAACAGTACGGAAAGCTTGAGTTTGCAGAATTGAGAAAAATGGAAATTATGATCCCGCATCCTACATCCCATATGCGGAATAGACCGTTGCGGAGATAGAGATCTACAAATCCACATCCCACAAGTTGCAGAACGGAGAATTGTGGAAGGAAAACTGTGGAAAACCGAATTCACCATAGGAAATTTCCATATTTTGCATCTCACATCCCGCAAGTTGCGAAATGGAGAATTGTGGAAATATATATGTGGAAAATAGACTTGGCAAAAAGACGTTTCCTGCATCCCGCATCCCGCCTGCGAAATAGACCATTACAGAAGGATATTTCTGTCTGGAAATTCGACCTGCTAATCAAATTCTTGGACTGATTTGGTCCTCCAGGTCATCACCAATCCGACAATCTAATCCCCGTAACTTAACTTAAAAATGCATTGAAAGAAACATACACAGATGCATACAATTGCAATTATACAATGGAAGCAATTCATCAATTCAACACATTAAACATGTTCATCATATTTCATCAAGCAATGACAAATGCAGATAAATATGAATGCAAAGATTAACATAGAAAAGAACACTTATCTTTGAAAAGAGCTTGTCCCTCAACCAGAAATGTCGCTGCAACGTTCCACCCAACCATAGGCCAGTGCGCTCATCAATCTCTCAGTAGCACTGCCACCCCTGAGCTGGGCATGATTTCCCCAAGGAATAAGGAACACTAGCAGGCTCACACATAACCAAGGATACAATAAGAACTAATCCAATCCAGCACAGTTGGGTTTATCAGGCTACAAGGAAAAACAATCCAAATAGATGGGTTTCACAGGCTACTTAGCCAAGCCATCTCACTATTGGGTTTCACAGGCTACTCAGCCAAGCCATCTCACTGTTGGGTTTCACAGGATACTCAACCAAGCCAGCTAACAGTTGGGGTTATCAGACTGTAGTCAGTCAAGACAACATCCACATTCAAGACCAGCCACGGATTACTCACAAGGCCAAGCACAAGAAGACACAACCAATCCAATGGATGGGTTTATCAGGCTATCAGCCAAGTCATCGTGCAAGTTGGGTTTACCAAGCTTCTAAGGCAATGGGCAGGAAGAACTGCTAAGCTAGTGAGCTCATCCGCTAAGATAAGGACACCTTCACAAGACCTGTCTATCCTGGCATCCACGTTTCCTACAAACCCAACACAAGGAAGTGTCCCCTTCTCTGGTCCACAATCCCTCAGGCTACACCTTCCCTTCTAGTGCTCTTCGGGATGTGCATAGAAGATTCACCAACCACTCTTATCTTATTGTGAGGTTCCACACTAGGTTTATCAAGCACATTCTATGTCTCTCCCACTCCTAAGTCTTGTATATAGTTCAGACCAGAACCAGGGTGCACAACACCGCAACCACAGGGAGACACAACAACACAAGATTCACTCTGATACACAAGTGATAGGGTCTCATAACACTGCAGTTCAGGATAACGCTGCAACACAACAACCAGGGTCTGGACAAAGGAAAAATACTTGGAGAAACGCATAGCAACACCTACTAGCTCTCGATGCATCTGTCTGATCAAGAAGAATGACCAATGCGTGGGTGAATGATCGTAAAAAAATCAACAACTTCCCCGTGAATGAAGGATGGATCATCCAAACGTCCCGCAGCTGCCCCCCAAAACGTGAGGGAAGATGAAACGTGAATTCCTGAGGGAATGAGCGTATGTTTTTGTGTGTTTTCATTCCCATGGGGTAAAAACACGTTCTTCCAGAATGGTTGCTCTGCCCAATTCAAATTTTTTCCCATACTCTTCCCCTTCCATGCAATAACTACCTCAACCAAATTCTGGCATAAATAAATGGTTGGGAAAAAGACGTGAAATGGTTAGTTGATAGTTTTGATGGGTTTTTCCCCAATGGCTCAAGGTTAAACATCCCCCCCCCCTCCCCCCCGTATCCTTGGAAAATCATGCCCCCATCTCATTATTTTTTGCATTGACATATCTGGTTGTGGGTTTTTCATTAAATCGCATTTTTACATGATGTTTACAAATGTGCTTGACTTAGCACATGAACAATAGGCATCAACCATGATCACCTATACACCAAACATTAATCAATGATAGGGCCTTGCCCTTGAGCTCCTTGCCATGATTCCATATAATATTTACATCATATACATTTAATACAAATAGGATCAAAACCAGGGTGTTACAAAATAGAACCAAATTGCTTCAATGAAGCTATAAATGATGGGCATTGGATCAAGGCCA
Organism: Pseudotsuga menziesii; assembly: GCA_001517045.1. Taxonomy (NCBI): domain Eukaryota; kingdom Viridiplantae; phylum Streptophyta; class Pinopsida; order Pinales; family Pinaceae; genus Pseudotsuga; species Pseudotsuga menziesii. The sequence goes on along the minus strand of LPNX010079040.1, from coordinate 156,694 downwards.
TGGAAGAGGAATTGAATAAGTTTTAGAAGAATCAAAGTTGGGAACTTTTTCCAAGGTCCAAAGAAAAAAATGTTATTGGGACCAAATGAGTCTTCATAAAAAAATTAAATGAGGACGTACAAGTTGTTAGAAACATGGAAAGGTTAGTATGCAAGGCATACACACAGGTTGAAGGAATAGACTTTGAAGAAACCTTTGCCTAGGTAGCATGAATATAAGCAATTAGGATGTTTCTAGCATATGTATGCTCCAAAAACATCATTGTATATCAGATGGATGTCAAATCAACATTTCTAAATGGGGAACTAGAAGAAGAAGTATACATAGAATAGCTAGAAGGTTTCTCTCTCTCAGACAATAAATAAGTCTTTATATGGAATAAAACATGCACCAAGAGCCTGGTATTCAAGACTAGAGAGATAGTTGCAACAACAAGGATTCATAAAGGGTCATGTAGATAGTAATTTGTACATAAAAATTGAGGATGGAAAAATGATTGTGTTCGAGGTTTATGTAGATGATATTATTTTTGGAAGAAATGATGATGGTTTAAGTCAAACCTTTTTCTCTAAACATGCAAAAGCAATTTGAAATGTCCATGCTTGGAGAACTATATTTTTTCCTGGAGCTACAAATATCTCAATTGAAGAATGGTATTTTCATCTCTCAGACTAAGTATGTGAAGGAAATGTCGAGAATATTCAACATGGAATTTTGCAAACCAATATCTACTCCCATGATTACAGGATGCAAATTGAGTAAAGAAGACGAATAAAATGATGTAGTTCAAAATATCTACCAATCAATGATTGGAAATCTATTGTATGTGACAACATCAAGACCATATATAATGCAAGTTGTAGGTCTAATCGTAATATTTAAAGAAACACACAAAGAACTCATGTCCGGGCTATAAAAATAATTTTTAGATATCTGAAAGAAACCTTGGATCTTGGCTTATGGTATTCACATAGTGACAATCTGATCTTGGTATCATATACATATGCAAAGTAGGAAGGAAGCATTGATTACAGAAAGAGTACAAGTGGAACCTCATTCTTGTTAAGAAACTATCCTCAGTGTCTGTAGAAATAGAAGAAACATAATACATTACTGCAATAGCCTATTGTGCACAATTCTTATGGATTAAGAAAACCTTAAAATATGTCCAAGTGGAGTGTGATCAACCTATATCAATATCTTGTGACAACACAAGTGCGATCAACATCTCAAAAAACCTTGTAATGCATCCCAAAGCTAAACATATTCCTATAAAATATCATTTTTTAAGAGAATGGGTTGCTAAAAATGTTGTCAAACTGGAGTATGTGGACACAAAGGAACAAATCACAATTATATTCACAAAGCCACTTCCAAGAGATACTTCTAAGTATATTGGAAGGAAACTCGGGTTAATTTATGTTCCACGATGATCTGCGACAAGGAGAACAATAGGTTTCAGTGAAACTAGAAGTAGAAAGGAAGAATATCTGACATTGTAGTGTATCATTGTAATAGCAAGATGAAATGAGAAGCATGATGCCAGGGGGAGTTGATTATCGAAACATTCCTTTTCCATTGATGTTAAAATGGGAGAATAAAAGGGAAATACAAGAAAACCAAAGAATGAAAAATGAAGATATCAAATTGAATGAAGAATCTGTGCAAAAGAACAAAACAAAAGGCATGAACACAAGGAGAGCATTTTGCACACAGAAGAAGAGCTCATTTTCAAGGGGAGCTCATTGTAAGTTAGTGTTGACATCAATGCCAAAGGGGGGTATTATTGAACCTTTGTGTTTTCATTGATGTCAAAATATAAACCACCAAGTTTAATAAAAAAAGAAGATGAGACTGATGTCAAAGATATGAGATGAATAAGTTGAAGCCAGAAGAAAGAAAAGTGTATGAATTCATCAAGAAACGATTCTCTATTTACAAATCCATTTTGAAGAAGTATATTGAGAAGAAATGTGGAAGGTCAAGAAGTGTGCAAATACCACCAAGGCATGGGACCTATGTGCATAGATACCACTAGGTCAATGGACATTGGTGTGAAAACCCACGCAAGGTTGAATTAGCAAAGTATGCACATGATTGAAAAATAAAATAAGTTGGTTAGCTTTACGAAGAAGTAAGAAGGTTGGGGTTTCACTAAGTAAAAGAAATCCCAAATTGAGGACACATGTCTTGAACTAAAAAGAGTATAAATAATTAAGACATGGGAGTATTGAAGTAAGATTGTGGATTGAATATTGAAGAAAATATGATATTCTGATAGGGAAAGATTATAATTTGTGGGCTACCAATGGATCATTCATCGCAAAAGAATTTTATGCAACAGAGCCGAATTATGTAGATACAAATAAGATGAACAACAGGAAGTGTGAAAATGAGAAGGATACCTTGAATTAGGATGTGCGAGGAATTTACACAATGAATGATGTAGATCGTACAATTGTAGAAGTGACAAAGTGTTACAAAATCATATATATATATATATATGAAGGTTGTAAATTGCATAAGTTTTAAATCAAACATTGTCACAGATTGCAAACTGTTGTGATGTGGATAATAGAAGCTGATGTCATAGATCATATAAGCTACAATAGTCGTGGATCTTAAATTCACAAATTGTAGATAAGGTAATTGCATATTTTAGTTTTAATACACAAGCATTTTCTTACCAAGGAGGCAGAAAGGGGAAAGGAAAGGGAGTTGTAGCTTCCTTCCAGTTGGTGTTGGTAAATCAAATAAGGGATGCACGAAGGGGTAAGAAAAGGGATTTGTAGCTTCATTCCAGTTGGATCTAGTAAAAGAATCATAAAGTCGGAGATTCCTTCCAGTTGGTGTTGGTAAATATAATAATATGTTGGTGCTTCCATTCAATTGCAGATGAAGAACAAAAAAGGATATCTCAGTCTTCAACAGGTTGGTGCCTTAATAATGTGAGTTGGAGCTTGCACAAAAGTGAAAAATATCCGTTCAACTCGATTCCTGAAGTCAATAAGTCGTGCTTGCCTTGATATAAGTCCTCACATGTCAGTGCATGTAATCAACAGGTTTATACTTGCAAATAAGGTTGGTTCCTGACTGATTTGGTGCTCTGATCCGGATTTATGCAGGAATGCAACAGAATACACAAATAACCATAGAAACAAATATGCAGTGGAAATAACACTTCATTTCATTAATCAATAACTGAAACTTGTTTACATACAGAATGGAAATAAACTAACTAGAGTGCTGGTAGCTTATCTCCGAGAAGAGATGTGGTGGCTACATGCCTCTGAACTCCGTGTTACAATGAGGCTCGAAGGCCTATATATTATTGAGAAACAATGGAAACCCTACACATCCAAAAACCTAACCCTAGGAGGTGAAACGCCTTAATGTGGGCCCTGTTGGGTAACTTGGTACATCAATTTCCCAGGGTCGTAACTTTAGCATACTACCTCCGTTTGATGTGCACGATACATCGTTAGAAAGATCTACTTAAGGACTACATCCATAAATGACAAATATTGAGTTCAAAATGGACTTATATCGTCCTGACCATTCGATGCCAAAAAAACGTCGTTTAGGGCCTCAAAACGGCTCTGGAAGTTTAGGACCCGAAAACTGCCAAAAATCGTAAATTGTGCTACAATTAAGGAAACTAGAAAACCGAAAGAAACAGTGGGGGGGGTCCAAGAGGAATAGGTGGGTGGCTACCAATATCCTCCTAGATCATTCCTCCCCCCTTAGGAATCAATGGTCCCCATTGCATTGAGTTCCTCCATGAGATGAGGAAACTTCTGTTGAACTTGGTTCCCGGTGAGCCACTTTCCCTGGTGAAGGAGTTGGCTTGCTTTGATAACTCAATATAGCTGGATATTCTACTGGCGGGTGTTCTTGATCTGTGTGTCCATAATCCGATTAGTTGTGGCTTGTTCCATGCATTCGGGGTTTAACTCTGTTGGTGTGAGTTGTTCTGCCACGTCTGATGTGTCCAGTAGAGGTGGAAAGTAGGGCCGAAGGCGGTCCACATTGAACACTGGGTGCAGACCAAGGAATGGTGGAATACTGAGCTCGAAGGCATTATCCCTGACAGCCTTGCTGATGGTGTATGTCCCATATCGGAGTGGGCGAAGCTTGTGGTGGGGTCCAGCGAGGCGCTCCTTTTGTAAATGTAGCCACACTTTGTCGCCCACCTGGAAGTTGTGTTGCACCCGATGCTGATCATGTCACTGCTTGTACTTAGCATTGGATCTATCCAATATGTCATGAACCTGTTGGCGAATGTGTTGAATGCACTCAATGAAGTTGTTTTCCTTGGAAAATTCAGACTGGATATGAGCTAAATCAGCCTGAGTAGCTGCAAATGGCATGGCTACGTCAATGGGACATAATGGCTGGAATCCCAAGCCCACCTGAAAGGGTCTGTGGTTGGTTGAGCTGTGGAGGGCCCGGTTATAGCTGTGTTGTACATAGGGGAGGCTCTCATCCCATGTGCATGGATTCTTTGAGTTGTACATGCGCAAAATGTGTACGATCATCCTGTTGACGACCTCTGTCTGGCCATCAGTCTGGGGATGGAAAGCTATGGAATTTGTGAGCTTGGTGTCTAGCATTAACCATAGGCTAGAACAGAATGTACTAAGGAACCTATTTTCCCGGTCTGAGATTATAAACTGTGGGATACCGAAGTGTACCCACACTCATTCAAAGAAGAGTTTAGCAGTGGCTTCTACTGTGATATTCTTCTTGCAGGCCGCCATTATGGCCATATTTGAGAATATGTCAACGACCACAAACACACAGTCATTGCCGTGCTTAGTAGAAGGAAGCCCTGACATGTAATCCATGGAGATGGATTCCCAAGGTCGACTAGGAGTAGGAAATGGAGTATAGAGGCCTTGCTCCTTGATGGATGGTTTGGCAATGGCACAAGCAGTGCAGGATCGGATGTACTTCCTGACATCCTGTTGAAGGTTCGACCAATAGAAATACTTCTGTAGTACTGCCACTATTTTCTCAACCCTGAAATTCCCAGTGACCCGACTGTAGTGCGCTTCCCAAATCATCTTGGCATGCTTGCTTGAAGGAACACAAAGGTGTCCCATGTGACACAATAGTACATCCTGGAGGTGAAATTTTGGAACTTGGTTTCCCTCCAAGAGCATCTAGTATGTGTGGCTAAATTTTGGATCGCTCTTATAGAGAAGTGGCCAATCAGAAGTCTCGTGCCCACAAGAGTTGAGCACGGTCGTTATCGCCACGATTGGTGGTTGGCTGAGGCAGTCTGCAACATTATTGGTGCTTCCCTTCTTGTACTTGATGTTCAAATGAAACTATTGTAGATATGTGGACCACTTCTAATGGCGATCGTTTTGTAACTTCCCTTGTTTCTGCATGAACTGCAGGGGTCGGTGGTCTGTGTGGATGATCGTTTCCTTCCCCAAAATGTAATGCTTCCATTGTCGGCAAGCCTGTACAATGGAATACATCTCTTTGTCATAAGTGGGATATTTGCAGACTATGTCTGATATTGTCTCACTATGATATGCCACTAGATGCCCTTGTTGAGTAAGGACTACCCCAATAGCATAGTCAGAGGCATCTGTCTCGATCTCAAATGGTTGTTGCAAGTCTGGTAATGTGAGCATTGGGGCACAACAGAGGCGATGTTTCAATTCTGCAAATGCCTTCTACTGAGTTTTTGACCAAAAGAATTTTGCTGTCACTCCTCCCTTGGTGACTTGACTCAAGGGCCAAGTGATATGAGAGAATCCCAACACGAACCTATGGTAGAAATTAGCAAGGCCCAAAAAGCTGCGAAGCTCTATTAGAGTAGTTGGGGCTGGCCAATCCTGAATGACTTGGATCTTGGCTGGATCCACATGTACCCCACAGTCATCAATAATGTATCCCAGATACTGAACCTAGGTCATGCCAAAAGTGCACTTGTCCAAATTGGCACACAACTTGTACTGCCGCAATGTTTGGAGGACCTGTCGGATGTGGTGGAGGTGCTCTTCCCAACTCTGGCTGAAGATCAGGATGTCATCCAAGTACACTACTACAAATGAGTTGGTGAATGGCCGCAAGATGTTGTCCATCAGTATCATGAAGGTTGCAGGAGCATTCGTCAGCCCGAAAGGCATGACCAACCATTCGAAAAGGCCCTCCTTGGCTTTGAAGGCAGTATTCCACACACCGGTCAGCTCGATCAATACCTGGTGATACTCGGACTTTAAGTCGATCTTGCTAAAATATTTTTCCCCTTTAAGCTGGTCCAGGAGGTCATCAATCCATGGGATCGGGTACCTATTCTGAACAGTGATCTTGTTCAATGCTCGATAGTCAATACAGAGTCTCCAAGTCCCATCCGTTTTCTGTACCAACACGATCGGGCTCCCACAGGGTGATGAACTTGGCCGGATGTGACCCTTCTGTAGTAGCTCCTGAATTTGCCTCTTGATTTCATCATTCTCTAGAATAGAGTGGCGATAGATTGGTCCATTGGGCAGCGGTGCACCTGGGGTCAGATTGATGGGGTGCTTGACCTGACAGTGGAGAGGCACCCTGGTGGGTGAGGTGAATATGTCCCGGTACTCCTCCACGACCTTGTCCATTTGTTGTTGTCGTGCGGAGGGGCCCTGTCTGGAGGTTGTGGCCACAATCTTCTTCTTTCCCTGAGGGCGGATCATCAAGAAAACAAACTTCCCAGTTTTGGAAATGAGCTTACTGCATTGTTTTGCAGTAACCAAAGAGATAGCGGTAGGGGGTGGTGCCTCTGGTATCCTGTATAAATTATTTCCCAACATAATAATAACAGCATGAGGCCAGGACTCATACATAGCATGTCACTTCCATAAGTATGGTTGACCTAATAATACATCACAAACATCAAGAGGAGCAATATCACATAATACCTCATCGGTGAAGGGCTTGAGGCTGTAGGGAAGGTGACACTGCTAGCTGATGCAAAGATCTCGTCCTTGGTGAAGCCCCCTGATGGTGTACAGCTGTGGGTGTGCTGTGGTTGGCAAATCCAACTACTTCATGACCTCTACTAAAATCAGGTTCTTTTGGCTCCCACTGTCGACAATGAACTGTAGCGGGGAACCCTTTATCCACATCTGGGAGTGGAAAAGACGCTCCTCCTCCTCTGAATATTCTGGTTCTTCATTTTGGATCTTCGTGGTGGCAACAGTGGCATTGGGCTTTGCATCGATAATATTCTTCTCTCTATCATTCCCCTTCTCGGTTTCAGATTCAGTGTCAAAGTATGCATCTGATTCAGAAGCCTTTATCTCAACCACCAGTGACTGCTTAGCCTGACACTCACTTATGTTGTGAGTGGGGCTCTTATGGAACTCGCACCACTTTCCCGCTTCCTTCTTCGGCTTTGCAGTGTTGCTCTTTGCTTGCGGCTTTGGCAAGTTTTCTTGAGTCCCCATGCCTTGGTTGTGTCCTTGGTTCTGCGGTTTGGGGGCACCTTTCCTTTTCTTCTGATTCGTAGATCCAAAGTCTCGCTTTTTATGTTTGAATTTTTGCTCAATTTTGGCAGCATACCGATATGCCGTACCAAGCAAGGAGATGTCGAGGAACTCCATTTCCTCCTGAATGTATCTGTGCAGACAACTGCGGTACTTCAGCACCAAATGTTTCTCTGAATCTTTGATACCCAACTTGGTGCGCAGGGTATGGAATAGATTCGTCAGCTCATGCACATCTTGATCTCTTTGCTGCCACAGCGTAGTCCATTGAATATACTTGTCCTCATAGCTCCCCACTGGATAATATTGTCCCTTTATGGAATCTCAGAAATAATTCCAAGTGGGTATAGCTGAGAACAAAGAGGGTTCCTCCTCATCATTTCTCTCACAGTAGGTTTCCCACCAGTCCTTGACATTGGGGGCGGCTTTGAGTATAGAAAAAGTAATCTTTTCCCGGTCAGAAAAGTCATGAACCGAGAAATATCCTTCTAATAGATTCAACCATTTATCTACGGCATCTACATCTATTTGACCATCAAATATGGGAATGTCGAAGTTTACTTGTACCTTAAAAGGGGTTGCACCTCCAGAGTGTCTGCTAGATGCAGATGTGCCACCAGTGGGAAGTCGTTGAAGGATCTGGGCGAAGTTATCCATCATCGCGTTCCTTTGTTTTTCAAGGGCCTCCTCGAGCAACATTTTGATAGGATATTCTGTGCCCTCGTCTTTCTTTTCGTCCCCCATGGGTGGCCGTCAGGATTTGCGAGGTTGATATTGTGAAGGTTCAACCAAATCGAGCCCTAACTCTTTATACCCCGCCCTCGTTGGGGATATGCAAAGAAGGATCGAGAAAGAGCAGATTGCTCTGATACCACTGATCCGGATTTATGCAGGAACACAACAGAATAAACAAATAACCATAGAAACAAATATGCAGCGGAAATAACACTTCATTTCATTAATCAATAACTGAAACTTGTTTACATATAGAATGGAAATAAACTAGCTAGAGTGCTGGTAGCTTATCTTTGAGAAGAGATGTGGCGGCTACATGCCTCTGAACTCTGTGTTACAATGAGGCTCGAAGGCCTATATATTATTGAGAAACAATGGAAACCCTACACATCCAAAAACCTAACCCTAGGAGGTGAAATGCCTTAATGTGGGCCCCGTTGGGTAACTTGGTACATCAATTTCCCAGGTCGTAACTTTAGCATATTATCTCCGTTTGACGTGCATGATACATTGTTAGAAAGATCTGTTTAAGGACTACATCCATAAACAACAAATATCAAGTTCGGAACTGACTCATATTTTCCTAACCATTCGATGCCAAAAAAACGTCGTTTAGGGCCTCAAAACGGCTCCGAAAGTATAGGACCCGAAAACTACCAAAAATAGTAAATTGTGCTACAATTAAGGAAACTGGAAAATTGAAAGAAACAGTGGTGGGGGTCCAAGAGGAATAGGTGGGTGGCCACCAATATCCTCCTGGATCATGCTCACAATTGGAGATTGGTGTCTCCAACATATGTAATCATATATATACATATATATAAAGTTATTTTTTACAGATTTTGTATGCAACTATGTCCATTATTATTTTACTAGAAAATTTTTATAGGTGCAAATTTTGATAAGTGAAAAATAGTATAATCTGCGTGATATACTAATTCACCCCCCTCTCAATATATAATAATTCCAACATGGATCGTTGTTGTTAATGGCTACGCAGGGTTAGATTTTCATAATATTATAGAAGTATATCTCAATTTGATTTATCAATAGGATTACTAGAAGATAGACAAAGAACAGAACAATAACACAAGTGTTTTTACCTTGGGAACCCAACAACCTTCGTCTAGAGATAATATTTCTAGGATCAGTGTTCAATGAAGAAAGAGAAAATATGAAAGTATCTTCCAGAGATAGAAACCCCAAAAACAGTCTTCTCCTTCAGTAGGTGAGAACTTCTCTCTCCTAGAAAATGCAAACTTCACTTGTGTAGTTGTGTGTTCAAATGAGGAGGGGCACCTCCTATTTATATTGTTTTTCCACTAAGAAATTAACTGGGGTCGGCTTCTCTTGGGGGAGAAATATAAATTTATATTTTATAATTTTATTTTCTTTCTTTTATTGTTGTCTTTTCACCCCAAGGTTTACATTGATATTTCTAGGGTTTGTATGATGAATTACAACAAGCTCAACTCCCATAGGAGGTTTAATATAAGAACAATAAGAATAGCTTCTGAAGTTGTACAAATTCCAAAACTCCCTCTCAACAAGGAAGGTATTCTTCGGTCTTCAGCAACATCATGATCATCTGAGTTTCATCTGTACATCTATACTGTCTCTATCATATCTAAACGTAATGAAGGTTGTCTTTATGAATTTGTTCTATCTGGATGTTTGAGAGAAAATATTATGCTACCTATCCATCTCCAATGCTGATGGAATACTTCATTCCTGGCTAGAGATCCTAGATTATCACACGTGCATGACCTTCTACTACATGTTTGTCTCATTTTCCAATGGGGTACTCCCATACATGGTTGAGAACCTGAACGAGTAGAGGTACTTGTGCAATCACACGGCCATCTCCTACCTGTCTAACTCATCTTTCGATGATTTTTCTCCCATATGTGGCTGAGCACATGTACGAGTAGAGGCACCTGTGTGAACCATGTCATCTACTACCTGTCTATCTCATCTACCGATGGGATTTCTACCATACCTGGCTGAGAACCTTGACGAGTAGAGGTACCTGAGAAAAAGTATGATAATTGTCTCTCAGTCATCTCTTCCTCTCAAGGAGGGATGTGTTCCCTTCTACTCCAAGTCTTTCATGAAAGTATTCAAATTTCACCCTAGGAAGAGACATGGTGACAACATCTGTAGTCTGGTCATATGTCGAAATATATTGTAGCTCAACTGCACCTTTCTACACCATATCACGTATGAAGTGATAGCGAATTTCCATATGCTTGACTTGTCATGAAAAACTGGGTTCACGAAAATCTGCACACAACTTTGGTTATCACAGTGAATAATAGTTGGCTCTATAATCTGGCCAAACAATCCTGCAAGAACTTTATGAAGCCAAACTACTTCTCGGACTGTTGAACTAGCAACCATATACTCATCTTCTGCACTACTAAGAGCTACTTAGTTATGCTTCCTACTGTACTAGGATATTACTGCAGAACCCATACTGAAACAACATCCTGAAGTTATCTTCCTATCAATAGTGCATCCGGCCCAATCTGAGTCTGTAAACCCTTGCAATTTCAAGTCACATTCTCAATCATATCGTAGACCATATCCCACAGTTCCACATAAGTATCTGAGCACATGTTTTACAGCAATCCAGTGAATCTTCCTCGGTTCGCACATGAACTGACTGAGAGCATTCATAGCAAAAAAACTATATTGTCTAGTGTTGGTCAGATACATCAAGGAACCAATCAGCTGGCGATAAATAGTGGGATCAATCAAATTTGAATCTGAAGTAGAATCTCTCAGCTTCTTCAAGTTTTCCTCCATCGGAGTAACTATGGACTTGTAGTCCAACATTCTGAATCTCTTCAGTATATCTATGGTGTGTTTTCCTTGACCTAGGAAAATATCCTTCTTCCTCTGTCATACTTCTAATCCCAAGAAGTAACGCATCAATCCAAGATCCTTTATTTCGAACTTAGAGGCGAGTTTCTTCTTACACCATACAATAAGTTTCTCATTTCCGGTGAGAAACAAATCATCAACATATAGTACCAAAATCAGTGGCTCATCATTCACAACCTTGTAGTAAAGGTTGGGGTCTGCATCACTCTTGGTGAATCCCGGACTCACCAGGAATTTTTATATTTGTCCATACTAAGAACGGGGTGCTTGCTTGATCCCATATAAAGCATTTTTCAGCTTTCATACATGAGACTCATTTCCATGGACAACAAACCCTTCTGGTTTTTCAATATATACTTATTCCTCAATTATAATAGTGAGAAATGATGTCTTGACATACATATGATGAAACTTCCATCCCATATCTGAAGTAATAGAAATGCTTGATATGATGGAAGTATATCGAGCCACGGGAGAAAATATTTCATCATAATCGACTCCCTCTTTCTGAGAGAACCCTCTGGCAACAAATCTGGCCTTGTATTTTAAATACTCCCATCTACTCCATGTTTTATTTTGTATAGCCATCTAGAAGTTACTAATGACTTCCCCTCAGGTCTCGGTACAATCTCCTACACATCATTTTTCATGATAGATTGATATTCTTCCACCATGGCATCCTCCCAAACTTGGTGTTTGGATGCTTCTTCATAAGTGGTTATGAGTCAATGATATGACTTATCAATGCTCCATAACTAGAGAACCTCTGAGGTCTTTTACTTTCTCAAGAAGTACCATGTGGGGCTTCATGCCCCTCGACATCTTGTAAGGTATGCTGTTCCCATATAGGTATTTTCTGGCTTACTTCCATATCTTCAAGACTATCAACTGTTGTGACTGGATCAATGGGATCGATGGGTTCATCTTTGTTTGCTAATTCATTCTGAACTGGAGGGAGAGATGATATCCTTTCCATTTCCTTATCATTGATCTCCATGTTTGATCCTCCGCCTTTCATGACAACCATTTCTTCTTCAAAGGTCACCTCCCTGCTAACTTCAATCTATCTGGATCCTGGGATATAGATTTTATTGACCTTTGAAGATTCATTGTATCCCACAAAATTTCCCTTCTTTCCTGAAGGTTCTAACTTTGTCCTTTTATCCTTGGGCACATGTATGTAGACTGGATAACCAAAGATTCGTCCTACTGACATATTTCTGTTTTTACTCATGTAAAATCTTCTTTAGGAGTCATGTTCTTCACTATCTTATGTGGGCATCTGTTCTGTACATATAAAACAGTCCTATATGCTTCTTCCCATAAGAACATGGGTAGACTCTGGTCATGTATCATGGCTTTGGATGCCTCCACAATTGTTCTATTCTTTCTTTTAGCAACCCCATTTTGTTGGGGATTGTAGGAACTGTAAGCTCCCTCTTAATTCCTTCTTCTTTGCATAAATTATTAAATTCTATAGAGGTGTATTTTCCACCATTATCTAATCTTAGAATATTGATCCTCTTCCCTGAAAAATTCTCAACTTGTGCTTTGAACTCCTTGAATTTACTGAGTACTTCCTTGGATTCCTTAGTATTAATAAAGTAGATCCAATTCTTCTGTGAGTAGTCATTAATGAAGGTCACATAGTAATGATACCCTTCCAATGAGGAAAATTTCATTGGGCCACACAAGTTAGAGTGCACTAGATCCAATATTTATTTGGATTTGCTCTCACTATTTGGGGAGGTTTTCTTGTAATTCTTGCCAAGTTCACATCCTCTAAATGTTCTATCATTATCTACATGTAGCACTAGTATACCTGTAACTATGTTATTTACTGTTGGGAGAGCTCTGTAATTTAAATGATCCATTCTTCTGTGACATAGCTCACTCATACTTGAAAATTCATGGACCAGGGCTTGGACTGGTAGAGTGTTCAGTCGACACAATATCTCCTCTCTCATACCAATTACTTTGGTGGTATCCATGCTTGAGTTATTATTCCAAGCAAGTACTTTTCCATCTGAAAATGCTACGTTATATCCTTTTTATTCTAAGGATGAGATAGATGCAAGATTTAATTTCATACCAGGTATGTAGAGCACATCACTTAAGTGTAGAGTATCATTAGACTCTAGTTGAAGGGAGGTAGTCCCAGATCCCTTCACAGTGTAGTTGGAATCATCTCCAAGTACAATTCGAAGATGAGAATCCTTCTCAACTACTTTTGAGATATTTTCTTTATATCTCGTCATGTGTCTAGATGCACCACTATCTATGAGCCAAGTATCACTAGTGGTAGGAACAGTACCTGATAGAGATGATATGAAAAATAATTTTGTATGATCTTCATTCTTCTCTTTCTGATGATGATGATCTTCTTCTACATCAACAGTTAAAGCTTCATGTTTCCTTTTGTGTGAACTTCGATAGCTACTCGCATAATTACTATATTTCTTGCACTTGTAGCATTAGATTTGAGATAGATCCTTCTTTTGTTTCTTATGCTCTAGGGGGAGGACTTGATCTCTTATCTTGATGCTTATGATTGTACAACTTCCTTCCCCTTCCCTTTCCTTTCTTGGCATGAGATACAAACGCTTTATTTTCCTCATGTTGAGTGCCATGAAGTCTTTGGCATGTTGCAATTCTTGTTTCTCCATGAGTGCATTCTGCCCATAGCTTATCGAATTTGGGAAACTTGGTTCGACCACTTATATTTTGGATGAAAGACTCCCAAGATGGTGGGATACCAGTTAAGGTGTTCATAATGAGATCCTCTTCTTTGAAATTGTCTCCACTGGACTTTAGCTTGTCCCAAAGCTCGGTGATTCTCATGAAATATTAGGCAATATTCTCGGACTTCGTCATCTTCATATTTGACAGTTTATTCCTCAATGTGAGAGTCACATTGATGCTACTATGTTCAAATAGCTTCTTTAAGGTTTTGAACATATTCCTCATGGTCATATCTTTTGATATCTGAGGAACCAAGTGGTCTCTAACCGACTCCACCAATATCCTTCTTGCTTTGGAATTATTCTTCCTCCAGCGAGGTTTGTCTTCTTCGGATTCTAGTTATAGGACCTTTGCATTTACAAACTATAATAGGTCATTTTATTATAGTAGAATAAGAACCCTATACTTCCAAGGGATGAAGTTGGAGGCTCCTTACAGACGATCTTCAGCCTTCATACTCATCATCTTGATTGTAGATTTGGATCTGAAACACTAGCAGAGACTAGGTCAAAACTGAACGATGGAAATTTGGAAAACTGACTCCACAGATAAATGCACCCTAGAGAGGCGAGCTGAGAAGAGGTAGAAGCGAGCCAAAACTGAGGAGGAAGTAGGTCAAGAAACTAAAACCCTAATCTCTATTGCGGTTGCAAAATTAAGTCAAAAATTGAAAATTCTCAGAATTGAATTCTTCCTTCACCAAAAGATGCGCCTCCTGAGAGAAAAATTCCCAAGGATCTTTTTTAGACAAAAAGTTGAGTGAAGGCCTTGAAAGATGAAACCCTATTTCTAACAGTTTTTTGACAAGGTTCCAAAAATCTCTTCTTATAACACTTCTCTGATACCATGTTGTATTTTCATAAGATTATAGTCGTATATCTTAATTGCATTTATCAATAGGATTACTAGAAGATAGACAAAGCACAGAACAATAACACAAGTATTTTTACCGAGGAAAACACAAATGGGAGAAAACCCAACAACCTTCATCTAGAGATAATAATTCTTAGATCAGTGTACAATGAAGAAGGAGAAAAAAGGAAATTGTCTTCTAGAGATAGAAACCCCCAAAACAGTATTCTCCTTTAGCAAGTGCGAACTTCTCTCTCCCGAAAATTACGAACTTCACTTGTGTAGTTGTGTGTTCAAATGAGGAGGGCTGCCTCCTATTTATATTTTTTTCCACTAAGAAATCAACAGGGGCCAACTTCTCTTGGGGAAGAAATACAAAATTTATATTTTATAATTTTATTTTCTTTCTTTTATTGTTGGCTTTTCACCCCAAGGTTTACATTGATCTTTATAGATTTTGTATGATGAATTACAACAACTTCAACTCCCATAGGAGGTATAATACAAGAACAATAAGAATAGCTTCTGAAGTTGCACAAATTCCAACACACCGCTCCAAAAATATCATTGAATATTGCATCCAAAAAAGAGTTAAAGAAGAACAATGTAATGGAAATTTATTCCTTTCTAGATGGATTATCATATTTTGTGAAAAGAACGTTAGGAAAGTGTACATCAACTAAAGACCTTTAGGACAAGCTACAAAATATTTACAAAGTTGTGGAAGAAGCAAATGAAGAACCAAATGAAAAAGGTGAAGGAGTCTCATCCAATAGTGACACAGAAGATGAAGGTGATGAAAATAAAGAGACAAAGGTACCAAGTAAGTTACTTTCTAAATGTTTTAAATGTGGAATAATAGGACATGCTACTATTGAGTATTCATATGAAGAAGGAAAAGATAATGGTTCAGAAGAAGAAGAAAATTTCCTCATGTCCATGATTACAAATTCTATTGATGAAGAAGATGAGCTGCAAATTGCTCCTGGAGGATCAAAAGTCAAATAATAATAAGTTGGTCTTGAAAGACAACTAATACGTGCCCTGGATGAATTCAAGAAGCTCGAGAAGAAGAATGATTTGCTAGAAGAGATACTAGAAGAATCAAAAGGTAGAAATCATAAATACTGTCAAGAGACTAAAAATACTATTGATGCCCTAAAAATACAAGTGGAAGAAGCAAAGAAAATTGAAGAATTCCTAACAAGTCAACTAAAGGAGGAGGAATAAATTTTCCAAACAAGAGAGTTTGAGATTGTTACTCTACGGAAGAAATTCGAGAAGATTGTAGCTTCCAAAAACTTGAAGTTTGAGAAGAGCACATTGATCTTAGATGACATGCTTGATCAACTAATATATCCACTTGAAAAAACAATATTGGGTTATGATAAACAAAAAAATGTTGAAGAAGGTGAAAGATCCAAACCACTAGCAACAAAAGTTCAATATTCCAAGATAAATGAAGAAAAGACTAAGAGTCATTTAGAGAATCTCAGAAAATCCCATTGAGGAAGAGACTACAAAGGAAGGATTCATCAACAAGGTTTATAGAAATATGAATACAAAGATGTTGCACCATCAAAAATATCTTCTACACCCATGTGGCTAAGGGTATTTCTTGTTAATTGTTTCTCTTGCAATAAATTTGGGCACAAGGATAGAGATTGCAAATATTATAAAGGAAATGCTCAAGCAAATGGAGATGTCCACTCAAACTACAATGTTGAATGTTACAAGTTACATAATTATGAACATGTGGCAAGAAATTGTAGAAGAATGATGGAATTCTACAAATTTCATGACTATGGACACATGGAAAGAGATTGCAAAATCAACATGGCAAGATCTCCTACACAAAATGTTACAAAAGTTTGGAGAAGGAAATTAGAATATTTTCTAGGGGAGCAGCCCCAAAGATAAGAGATATTGTTAGGGGGAGTTTCCCTTTTCCATTGATGTCAAAAGGGGAGAGAAAGATCATAAGCATGAAAATAGGAGGAGAATGATCCTAGGGGAAGTACGATGGTTACCATCAATGACAAAGGGGAATATGGTTGAATAACGTTGTCATTGATGTCAAATTCCTAGTGTATATAAATCCAAAGTGGTCCCCTTATGGCATATATTTAAGCATGTCCCTCACGATAAGACACTTTGGGTTGTACACATACGGGGAAAACCCCTAAAGAAGTGCCTAAGGTTTCTCCTAATAAATGCTGGTGAGAAAGGTGAAGAAACACCTAGAATAATGGTGTTGGGTCGACATGACCATGATGTTTGGGTGACATGACCCATGATGAAGAAGGCCCTAAAGATCCCCTAAAGTTAGTCCAAATCAATATTGATGTGAAGTATGAAGAATCCCCTAAATTATTGATGATGGGTCCACCCCAAAAGTAAGGATGGGTCCACATGAAAAGGAAAGAAACCTCGAAATAAATAACGATGTGTTCACTAAGTATGATGAGGAGTAGCCCCAAAGTCCCTCTGATGGAGATATGAAGTGATCGTGAAGGAAATTTAAAGTTCCACAATGAAACCTTGAAGTGGGGTATTGACCCATTCAAGTACCCTTAAAATATGGAGATCATAAATTTAGGGATAAGTAGATTGTAGGCCTTCAAGCAAGTTAAAAGAATCTTGGAGGGTACAAATAGGAGGAGAGAATTCTAATTTGCTCATCAATTCATCACTCTCTATCTCTATTGTGCAACTTTAAGGAGAACATGTGAAATTATGTGGAGGAGTTAGTGTGGAAAGTTTTTAGATCATCTTTTGTTCTTTGTCGAAGATTGATAAAATTGGCATAACATTCAGAATCACGAACTCCTTGGTTCGTTGGAAAGCTTATTGTAAGGGATATGTGGTGACATGATCTAGAGTTTATTTTGCTGAAGGGTTTATTTATTGTTTCTTCATATTGAAAAAGGTACGGCTCCAATACATGGGTCTCTCTTATGATGGTCATGTCGATCATGGACTATGGTAAATTTTGTTGTCTTGAAAATGGTATGGATTTTGAGTATGCGTTAGAGCCTTTTCTTTGGTGATCTTGCATATATATGTTATGGTGATTATGGTTATGATATTGGTTAGATCATGGTGATTATATTTCCATAGAAATGTTATGGTGATGATGGTGATGATCTTGGCATATATCATGGTGATTATCTTGGAATATCCCACGGTTGGAAATGATTATGATATAAGGGTTTGAAGATACAAATGAAATATATGGGTGATTCTTTCTAGGCATTCTTGAAATATAGATTTGAGACACGTATAGGTTGACATAGAGACAGTGACAATGACAAAGATAGGGACAAAGTGATTGTGACAGTGATAGATATAGAAACATTGATACAGGTACGCGTTTACTGAGACAATGATACATGTATAGGTTGAAAAAGATTATGATATGGGTACAGGTTGAAAGAGATAGTTATACAAGTATAGGTTTACTAAGACAGTGATACATGTACATGTTGATAGAGATAGTGATACATTTACATGTTGTTTGAGACAGTTATACATGTACAGGTTAGCAGATACCATGACAGTCCCAAGTTGATTCTCTTATTCATATTAGGGTGGTAGGACAGGGCAAGGACAGGGGGTTGTAGCCTCCTTCCAGTTAATGTTTGTAAATATAGTGAGCTAGAGCTCACTGAGGATTGGAGTCCTCAGTACAGGTTGGAGCCTGTGGTGAAACCAAGTAGTTGTAGCATCCTTTTACTTGGAGCTGATAAACTAGGGGGTTGTAGCCTCCTTCCTATTGGAGATGGTAAATCAATTGAATGTAATCTTTATATTATAGAAGAAAAGTGTTATGTGGTTTTATTCCAATTGGGTTTCCACATAAAATATCTTGCGTATTGTGTATGCTTTATGTAATGATGAATGTTATTGTTAATGATTAATTATTACATCTTTGAAATGGTAAGAAATTCCCAATACTGATTCTCTCCCCCGCCCAAGTATTGGTGAATATTTCAACATTGAAGTAACTTGAATCGGTGTCTCATTCGATGACAGATTTCCCCTTCACTCAAATGGTTTGGGTGGAAATTTAAAAAGTCTTTAATATTTCTCAAAATTGGAATTTTCAATCATTGAGCCTATGCTTTAAAAATTGGTTGACTAGGGCTCATTCCTGGTAAGAGATTACTTTATTTTTATGTTGGGAAGTGTGGAAACATAGAAACTCAATTTCATTTGAGGGAAGAATAGAATAAGTGATGAGAGTATGTTTAAAAGCTTCAAGCGGTTTTGGAGAGATCGATAAAGAAAAAGCTGGTTCAAGGGAAAGAGTCCTTGGACCTCTAGTATTTAATTCTAGTTTGTCTGTGGGATTTTTATAGTTCTTCATAAGATGATGGGATGAGGTGTGGTGCTAGAGAAGTGTTAAAATTTAATTATTCTAGGACTTATAGATTAAAAATGAATGGTGGTAGAGGAACCGATACTCATGCTAAGCTTCGTCCAATATGGTGTCTTTTATATTTTGTAAGGACTAAACAATTTTTTCAATTGCAGGTGATTGGTAAGTCAAAAGTCATCATTGATTTGTTATCTAAAAAATGCAATTTACAAGTGTCTTCTCTTGAAGGATGGCAAAGGAAGATAAGGAACTTCAAGCTGAATTTTCACAAATAGTTTATCCACATGCATAACTGCAGTATTGGTGAAGATCTTCTATCAAAACAAGGTTTGAATCTGGACAAAGGAAAGATTTACTATTTAGAACAAGAGGGTGACTCCTTAGGCACTAAAGCATTTCTAAATATTTTATGATGTTTTTTATTCTAAATTGTCCTTCAACTATGGATGTATTTGGTTCTTTTGGGGTTCTAGAGGATATTCTTATTGTTTTGGGTCCTTTGATGGCCTTTATTTTGGAGGGTAAGGTATGAATAGATTTTATGTTGAATTTTGTAGTTGGTTCTTGCTTCTTTACTTTTGTTAAGATTATGATGGAGATACTATGCTTTGTTATCAGTTTTGGGGTGTGGGTGTTCTTGGTGATGACGCTGTGTAATTTAAACTGGAAATATTCTTTATATTCCTAATACAAATATAATGTTTATTTTTCACTTTGAAAAAAAATGTTTCCATTGAACATGTCAAATCACTACTCTTCATGTAATCATCCATTTTAAAACCACTTACTATTAAAAAAACTCAATGTGTAATTGTATCCATTAGTAATAGCAATTGAAAAACCACAGCATGAAACGACATTGATGATACCAGTTATTTTATGAGAGGGTATATTCTTAAGATGAAAATAATATTTAATGTTTTAGTTACGAGTATAAGAAACGTGTTGAATATTCTTATATATATATAACAAAAACCTGTTACTAATATAAAAAAAATTAAGAATGATTTTGTTTGAGTATCTATTCTGTATATTTCTAAGTGTTATTTCCATGTATATCTAGTCTTGATAACCTTATCATTTAAATTTTTCAACCACTACTTTTCTTTGGATATCAAATACAATTTTTATCTCTACACATTCAGGAAGAATGATTTTGTTTGAGTACCTAATACTTATATTTATAAGTGTGATTCCCATGTATAGCTAGTCTTGATTACCTTATCATATAAAATTTTCAACCATTACTTTTCTTCTGATATCAAGTATCCAATTCTTCATTTCTTCATACATGAGAGGGTTTGTTAAAAACCATTTGGGAATTATCTATGTATATTCACCGACTGCCACTCTGCAAGTGTGTTAGTATTACTCAAGAATAAATCTTTAATGTATCGAACATCCTTGAGATCGATCATTTCCAATGGTTGAATTTAATCCCACTTGCTACGATGTATTCATGAATCATCATGGCCCAGACACGAAGAAAACCCTCGCCAGACATCTTTACCATCGTCTTCTTTCACATGGATTGAGAGTCTTTCTAGACCAAAAGGAATTACAAGAAGGAGACTATATAACTTCTCAAATTTAAGCATCTATTCAAACACCCTCAATCCATGTGGCCATTTTCTCTGCTCGATATGCCAAATAAAATTGATCCCTAAATGAGCTCTTCCTCACGTTAGAATAAAAGGATCCCTTAATTCCAATGGTTTACCACTGAATCCTACTGAGCTTCGTTGGACAAGGGTAAAATATGGAGGCTATGTTGAAGCCCTACACAACCTCAAAAATAAGAAGACTCATGAAGATAAGTGTTATCGTTAAGTGAAAAATAGTATAATCTGCATGATATACTAATTCACCCCCCTCCTCTCAATATATAATAATTCCAAAATGGATCCTTGTTTTTAATTGCTACAGTGCTCCAAAAACATCACTGAATACTGCAACCAAAAAGGAGTTAAAGAAGAACAATGCAATGACAATGTATGTCATTCTATATTGATTAGTAGATTCCATGAAAATCAAGTTAGTAAAGTGTACATCAACTAAAGAGCTTTAGGACAAGCTACAGAATCTTTACAAAGTCATGGAATAATAAAATGAAGAACCATATGAAAAAACTTAAGGAAGCTCAAACAACAGTGACACAAAAGATGAAGGTAATGAAAAGAAAGAGACAAAGGTACCAAGTAAGTTACTCTCTAAATGTTTTAAATGTGGAAAAATAGGAGATGCTACTATTAAGTGTTCATATGAAAAGGAAAAGATAGTGGTTTAGAAGAAGAGGAAAATTTCCTCATGTCCATGATTACAAAGCATATTGATGAAAAAGATGAACTGCAAAATGTTCCTGAAGGATCAAAAGTCAAAGAATAATAACTTGATATTGAAAGACAAATATTATGTGCCCTAGATGAAATCAAGAAACTCGAGAAGAAGAATGTGTTGTTAGAAGAGATACTAGAAGAACCAAAAGGTAGAAATCATAAAGATTGTGAAGAGACTGAAAAGACTATTGCTTCCTTAAAAATACAAGTGGAAGAAGAAAAGAAAATTGAAGAAGTTCTAACAAGTCAACTAAAGGAGAAGGAATAAATTTTCCAAACAAGAGAGTTTGAGATAGTAGCTTCCAAAAACTAGAAGTTTGGAAAGAGAACATTGATCTTAGATGGCATGCTCAGCCAACAAACATCTCCACTTGACAAAACAATATTGGGTTATGATAAACATCAAAATGTTGAAGAAGGTGAAAGCTCCAAACCATTAGCAACAAAAGTTGAATATTCCAAGAGAAATGAAGAGAAGGATAAGAGTTACCTAGACATTCTCATAAGCTCCCATTGAGGCAGAGACTACAAGGACGAATCCATCAACAAGGTTCAGAGAAAGATGAATACAAAGATGTTACGCCATCAAGAATATATTCTAACCCTGGTTTCTAAGCGTATTTCTTGGTAATTATTTCTATTGCAACAACTTTGGGAATAAGGCTAGAGATTGCAAAGATTATGAAGGAAATGATTAAGAAAATGGAGATGCCCACTTGAACTTCAATGTTGAATGTTACAAGTGCCACAATTATGACACATGGAAAGAAATTGTAGAAGCATGATGGAATGCTACAAATTTCATGACTATGGACACATGGAAAGAGATTGCAAAAGCAAAATGGCAAGATCTCCTAGAAAAAAGGTTACAAAAGTTTGTAGAAGGAAATTAGAATATTTTCAAGGGGAGAATCCCAAAAGACAAGAGATATTGTTAGGGGGATTTACCCTTTTCCATTGATGTCAAAGGGGGAGAGCAATATCAGAAGCATGAAGATAGGAGGAGAATGGTCCTATAAGAAGTATGATGGCTACCATCAATGAAAAAGGGGAATATTGTTGAATAAGTTTGTCATTGATGTCAAAGTCCTGGTGTATATAACTCCAAAGTGGTCCCCTTATGGCATAAATTTAAGCATGGCCCTTGTTGAAATATTATTAAACCCACTCATAGCATAGGATAAAATATTTAATCATTATTTGATTAAATTCCTACCCACTAGATAATTAGTTGGCATCCACTTGCACCTTAAAGTCAACACATGCCATCTATACCCCGGGAATGCTTTATTTTTGATTCTAGGTTGATCTTGAACACTTTATGGACATCCAAAATTGGTAACTGTGATTTACTGCATATTATGCTTTATTCTGCTTTATCTGGCTTTATCCAGCTTTTATGTGGATAAGGTAAAGCTAGTTAACTAGGAAACTTGTATCTTTTGTTGCCAAGTCATCCTTCATGAATTTCTTTCCATATTCCAAGATTAGCATGTTTTTCCATCACTCTTGACAAATCACTCATGCTTTTTCTAATTCGTGAGGTACTTGACTGATTTGGGAAGTGCTTTAGCCACATATGGGGGTTTATCATATTTGGTAAGTCTGATTTATGAGCTAGAAATAAGTTGTCTTCTATCAACTCAAATCTCCTTTATAAGGAAGTATTACCATTATAATAATATCAATTATCATTTATTGATCATTCATTAATGTGTGTTCATTAATTCCTCTTCTTCTCTCCTTATGCTAATTCTCTGCAATTCCCAGTGAGGTTAATTGTGTGCTTAGATTCTTCGCTGGTTTATGGAATTAATGTTGCCATCGAGGCTTTAGAATTCTGACATGGTATCAAAGCTTTGGTAGCTCATCAATTAATTCTCCTTTCAAATTTGCAGGTGTATTTGCAGATGCAACAACTTCAATATAGATTCGAAAGTTCCTCTACTATCAAGTTTTCAACTATGTTGATTGGAAGCCAAATATGAGAACATACTTGAAGAGGCAATGTCTCTTTGATGTCTCCATTGGTGCTTTGAGTGAACCTGAGTCTTATGAAGAGAAGATTGACCGGTTGAATAATTGTGATAGAACTTATGGAATTGTGTTTGGGAATGTCTCCAAATATACATCATCTGATAGATTCTGTTGAATATCTGTTTGAGCTTTGGAAAATTTTGGAAAAAGCTTTTGGTGTGCAGGAAGTAGAAGATGAAGCATGGAGTGAACCCAGCATCTCCTCATGTTCTCTCTCAAGATGTATTGGCCTCTACATTCTTTGATGAAGTTATTTATGATGAATTTTCTCATACAATTCATGTTGTTGCTACCCTCTTTGATTCGAATGCTTCCTCCTTCAATGAAGAAGCAAATATTGAAGAGAAATATTTTTAGGTATCTCTTGAAGATATTGATGATGAAAAAGAAGTGACAGGTGGAGCTGTTATTGTTATTGATGATGATTCACTCACACATTCATTGTTCTCTATGTCTTCTATCATAGATTCTGAGATCTATGTGCCAGATCCTTCACACTTTGTGCATACCTCTCTCATTGATGGTGCGAAACCCAGTGACTTCCAAGATGTTTTCTTAGCCATATCAAGTCATGTTAGTGTCTTTCCACTTACCATACTTGATCTCATTTTCTTTTGCATCTCTTCCTTTGTTCTTGGCATCAATACTTAGAGCCTCTTTGAAGATTTTGAACATCTCCTTCCTTCCTCCTTTCATACTTCTACTACAGAGGATTCATTATCAATGTATTCCCATGAGTCTACTGATATAATTATATGTGCTCTTTTGGATTATTTAGAAGCTATATCAACCCATGGATCCCATGCATCCACACTCTTTGATCATATTCCTTCTCTATGTTCCTACATGATCACTTACACACATCCTCTCTGTGTAAATGAAGTTGGATACCTCATACATTCACTTGGACTCTTATTTCACCTATATGGAGTTGGTTTCATCTCTATAGGTTCGAATTTCAAGTCATTACATCATCTTGGAGCTGATTACAACTCTCAAGAGCTTTCACATCATTGGATCTCAGTTGTTCTACATGATCCTAGTTTCCATCCTACAACTGTCCTTGATCCAGGTGAACATATTTCTCTTCTTCCTAAGAATAAGATTCCTCCAGACATCAAAATTTAGTTTGGAGAAGCATTAACAACATTTTTGGTTTTCCTCTCATGTCCTATCGTGAGGAGGGATTTTCTCCATGTAGTTTTTCCTCTTTAATCAGCTTTTTGGAGATAATAATTGTTAAAGCGTAACCATATCCTTGTTGTTGGGCCCTATATGCATCCATATGCATCCATATGTTTTGACATACTATCATAAAGTCAGACTTAAAGGGGGGTGTTGGAATATTATTAAACCCACTCATAACTTAGGATAAAATATTTAATCATTATTTGATTAAATTCCTACCCACTAGCTAATTAGTTGACATCCACTTGCACCTTAAAGTCAACGCATGCCATATATACCCCATGACTACTTTCTTTCTGATTCTGGGTTGATCTTGACCACTTTATGGACATTCAAAATTGGTAACTGCATATTCTGCTTTGTCCAGCTTTTCTATGGATAAGGTAAAGCTAGTTAACTAGAAAACTGGTATATTTTGTTGCCAACCCATCCTTCATGAATTTCTCTCCATATTCCATGATTAGCATGTTTTTTCCATCACTCCTGACAACTCACTCATGCTTTTGCTAATTTGTGACTTCCTTGACTAATTTGGGAAGTGCTTTAGCCACCTATGGGAGTTTATCATATTTGGTAATTCTGATTTATGAGCTCGCACTGAGTTGTCTTCCATCAACTCAAATCTCTTTTATAAGGATGTATTACTATTGTAATAATATCAATTATCATTTATTGATCATTCATTAATGTGTGTTCATTAATTCCTCTACTTTTCTCATGTTGATTCTCCGCAATTCCCAGTGAGGTTAATTGTGTTCTTAGAATCTTAGCTTGTTTATGGAATTCATGTTGCCAACAAGGCTTTAAAATTCTAACATCCCTCACGGGAAGACACTTTGGATT
Organism: Pseudotsuga menziesii; assembly: GCA_001517045.1. Taxonomy (NCBI): domain Eukaryota; kingdom Viridiplantae; phylum Streptophyta; class Pinopsida; order Pinales; family Pinaceae; genus Pseudotsuga; species Pseudotsuga menziesii. The sequence continues at coordinate 131,210 of LPNX010079040.1, read as the reverse complement.
ATACACATATGGGGAAAACACCTAAAGAAGTGCCTAAGGTGAAGAAACACCTAAAATAATGGTTTTAGGTCCACATGACCATGATATTGGGGTGACATGAACCACGGTGAAGAAGGCCCTAAAGAGCCCTTAAAGTTGGTGCAAATAAATATTGGTGTGAAGTACGAAGAATCCCCCAAAGTATTGATGATGGGTCCATATAACCCCAAAAGTAAGGATGGTCCACATAAAAAGGAAAGAAACCTAGAAATAAATAATGATGTGTCTACTAAGTATGATGGGGAGAAGCCCTAAATCTCCTTTGATGAAGATATAAAGTGATCATGAAGGCAATTTAAAGTTTTGTGATGAATCCTTGAAGTGGGGTATTGACCCATGGAAGTATCCCTTAAAATACGGAGATCATAAATTTAGGGATAAGTAAATTGTAGGCCTAAAGCAAGTTAAAGGAATCTTGTAGGGTACAATTAGGAGGAGATAATTCTAATTTTCTCATCAATTCATCACTCTTTGTCTTTATTGCACAACTCTAAGGAGAAAATGTGAACTTCTATGGAGGAGTTAGTGTGGAAAGTTTTGGGATCATCTTTTGTTCTTTGATTGAGATTGATTAAATTGGCATAACTTTCATAATCACGAAATTCTTGGTTCATTGGAAATATTTTTGTAAGGGATATGTGGTGACATGATCTATAGTTCATTTTGGTGAAGGGTTTATTTATTGTTTCTTCATCTTGACAAAGGTATAGTTCCAATACATGGGTCTTTCTTGTGATGGTCATGTCGCTCATGGACTATGGTCCATTTTGTTGTCTTGAAAATGGTATGGATCTTGAGTATGTGTTAGAGCCTTTTCTTTAGTGATCTTGCATATATATGTTATGGTGATTATCGTTATGATCTTGGTCAGATCATGGTGATTATATTTGCATAGAAATGTTATGGTGATGATCTTGGCATAGATCATGGTGATTATCTTAGAATATCCTGGGGTTTCGAAATTATTATGATATAAGGGTTTGAAGATCAAATGAAATCTATGGGTGATTGTTTCTAGGCATTCTTGAAATATAGATTTGAGACATGTATAGGTTGACATGGATATAATGACAATAACAAAGGCAGGGATACAATGATTGTGATAGTGACAGAGATAGAAAGATTGATACATGTATATGTTTATTGAGACAGTGATACATGTACAGGTTGACAAAGATAATGATACAGGTATAGGTTGATAGAGATAATGATACAAGTATAGGTTGACTAAGAAAGTGATACATGTATATGTTGATAGAGATAGTGATACAGTTACAGGTTGTTTGAGACAGATATACATGTATAGGTTAAGATATACCATGACAGTGACAAGTTGATTATTTTATTCATATTAGGGTGGTAGAACGGGGCAAGGAAAGGGGGTTGTAGCCTCCTTCCACTTAATGCTGGTAAATCTAGTGAGCTGGAGCTCATTGAGGATTGGAGTCCTCACTACAAGTTGGACCCTGTGGTGAAACCAAGAGGTTGTAGCCTCCTTTCAGTTGGAGCTAATAAACTAAGAGGTTGTAGCCTCCTTCTTATTGGAGATGGTAAATCAATTGAATGTAAAATTTATATAATAGAAGAAAAGCATTATGTGGTTTTCTTCCAATTGGGTTTCCACGTAAAATATATTGTGTATTGTGTATGCTTTATGTGATGATGAATGTTATTGTTAATAATTAATGTCTACATCCGATATTAATTTTGAAATGGTAAAAAATGCCCAATATTGATTCTCCCCCAACCCAGTGTTGATGAATATTTCAAGATTGAAGTAACTTGAATCGGTGTCTCATTTGATGATAGATTGCCCCTTCACTCAAATGGTTTGGCTGGAAATTAAAAAAGTCCTTAATATTTATCAAAATTGGAATTTTCAATCATTGGGCCTATGCCTTAAAAATTGGTTGACGAGGGCTCATTCCTGGTAAGAGCTTCCTTGTTTTATATGTTGGGAAGTGTGGAAACATAAAAACTCAATTTTATTTGAGGGAAGGACAAAATAAATTATGAGAGTATGTTTAAAAGATTCAAGTGGTTTTGGAGGGATATATAAAGAAAAAGTTGGTTCAAGGGAAAGGGTTCCTAGACCTCCATCATTTAATTCTAGTTTGTCTATGGGGTTTTGATAGTTCTTCACAGGATGATGGGATGAGGTGCGGTGCTGGAGTAATGTTAAAACTGAATTGTTCTCAGAATTTTAGATTAAAAATGAATGGTGGTAGAAGAACCAATATTCATGGTGAGCTTCTTCTAATATGGTGTCTTTTATATTTTGTAAGGACTAAACAATTTTTTTAATTGTAGGTGGTTGGTAACTCAAAAGTCATAATTGATTTTTTATCCAACAAATGCAATTTACAAGTGTCTTCTCTTGAAGGATGGCAAAGGAAGATAAGGAATATTTAAGCTAAATTTTCACAAATAGTTTATCAACATGCATACAGGGAATACATTGGTTATGGAGATATTCTATCAAAACTGTTAAATTTAATGAAGCATGTGATATTCAAGCCTGCATGAATTCAATGAGAAAAGAAGGTTGTAGAAGAGAGAGAAGAATTTAGCAGAGACTGATCAACTAGTCATGGAAAAATTGCACACACATGGAGACAAAATTGGAAGAATTACATTACATCAATTAATCAGTGTAAAATATGTAATACAATGGTAATACAAATAGGAGAATTTGAATGGATAAGATAGTATTCAAATCTACCAACCTGCATTGTCTCTGGAGCTAACTTGGTATGAGAAAATCACCACTAGAGCTCACTAATGCAACTCTGGATCACTAATTCAGTCTACAATCAATTAACTTAAGAGGGCAGGTGAGTAAATGTGCCCAACCTCCCTTGAATCATGCAAACTAGCGCTTGAGTGACTGAGAGTGAACTAATTAAGGGGAATCAAAGCATAACTAAACATAACTGAGTGCCTACTAGAATCAACTGATGGATACTGTTAGTGGCACTCAAAGTGCGTTCCTAAATTATAGGGATTAGTCATTGGATCTCCTAAACTCATGCCGACATGTGTAGTGAGTGGTTGGTGGCCCCTAGGTGTGTCCCCCATGCACTAGTGTAATGATAATGACATCCTAAGCTAGGAAATTGACAGAAATACTATGTGTTCAAAGCGAGTATTAATTAATGCTAACACCCCCCTTTAATCCTAGCTTTGGACAACCTGGGCCCTGGAAACTAAGGCCAAAGGTCACCCATACAATCTAAATGAATAAAAATGACTTCTTAACAAACAAGGAAACAGGGAAAACCACCCCCTTAAAAACAAGGATCAAGATTTCATATCAAGAGAAAATTTATTCTTGAATAAAAAACTTGTGAAAATATTTCTGCAATCAGCATCTTTGTAGAGCAGTGAAAAACCAGGATCAAGCTTTCATATCAAGAGAAAATTTCTTCTTGAATAAAAAAATTGTGAAAATATTTCTGCAACCTACATCTATTTAGATAAGTAATGCATTATGATGGTCCTTGTGAGCACTAGTTTCCTGGGACTATGCATGTGAACCTCTCCATCTTATTCCAATTTGATGATAGGTAGGAGAAGAAATTGTTAATATTTCATATGCTAGACTAGATTCAATAGTATTCAATTCAAAAATCATAGCAACAGTATATCAAGAATCACTGATAGAAACACAATCACAATATAGACACATCATTTATCTTGGGAAACCCTCAAGGGGGAGAAAACCCAGCAACACTTCCTCTGTATAATATGTATAAAAGACAACCCCAAAAATAGGTGTTCTCCTCCTTCTATTCTCTCTCTCTCTCTCTCTCTCTCTCTCTCATATGTGCTACTCAAGTGAGTGAGTTTGTCTCCAAATAAGAACCATGGCTCCTCTATTTATACAGAATGAGTCAACTGGATTTTAACCTAGACAAGTCAGCCCCACTAAACTGTCTAGGTCGACCTCACCTATGAAGACTCAAAACAGTATATTATATTATTTATTAGGGTGCTAATGACCCAAAACAAAATGGAGGCTTTACCTTATGACTCTATTATTACCAAATACAATAGTAACACTCCGTTGGAGGAATAATAACATCTCCCTTGCGTTACATCAATAAAATACATTTAGAATATCCTTTGAAGTTACAATATTTCAACACTCCCCCTTAACGAGAAGGTTATTCTACTGGCAACATCATCACAAATTATAGGAGAACAAAGAGACAATAATGTCAACAGTACATTGAGGTAATACATATTTACGTCACAAGAAGTTTTAACAATTAGTAACTAGAACAATTACTCTTCATCTTCTGCATCGGATGATCACTTGATCCTATTGCAGCAACGCTTTGATCTTTTGATCCTTCGTAGAAGCACTTCGATCTTCTTGATCCTTTACAGTACTTTGATCCTTTGTAGCATCAATTCGATCTTCTTGATCCTTTGTAGCAGCACTTCGATCTTCTTGATCCTTTGTAGCAGCACTTCAATCTTCTCGAACCTTTACAGCGGCACTTTGATCTTCTCGATCCTTTGCAGCATCACTCTGATCTTCTCAATCCTTTGCAGCAACACTTTGATCCTTTCGATCCTTTGCAGCATCACTTTGATCTTCTCAATCCTTTCCAGCAGCACTTCGATCCTCTCGATCCTTTGTGGTTGTGCTTCAATCTACTTGACCCTTTTATGTTGTACTTCGATCTACTTGACCCTTTACCGTCGTGCTACCTGCAGTACACATGATCTATTTGCAGGATTATCAATTCCAATCACTTTAGGACTTGATTCCAAGGACGATGCAATCCTCCATTGGCATTATCCATGAAATCGATCAGTTGAATCGTGTACAAATAAATGTAGATATCGAACGTACCCAATTCCAGCCCTATTGTCTGTGAGGACTCATCGTATACCATCCATACCACACAGGTTAGGACCACTCCTAAGTGAGTGTATATCTACACTTACATGTAGGCATACTCTTCCAAGCAAGAGTATTGTATGCAGAGTAGATCTCAACCGCATACAAATGTTGTCCCATCGTAGAACATCCATACAACACAAGTTAGGACCACTCCCAAGTGAGTTTTATATTACGACCCTGTGAGGACTCATCATAGAGCATCAATACTACTGAGGTTAGGACCATTCCTAAGCAAGTGTTATTTTATGGCATCTACATATGAATGTAGGCATACTCTCCATACAAGAGTGTAGTCTGCAGAGCATATCTTGACTGCATACAAAATGTCATTCATGTTGTCCATGAGGACTCATCATGCACCATCCACACCACTAGGGTTAGGACCACTCCGGAGCGAGTGTTATTCTACAATATCCACAACTGAATGTGGGACGTACTCTCCATGCAAGAGTAGCATCTGTAGGGCCATCCTTAGATAGTAAGGACCACTCTCATGCATAGATTGTTATACTTTCCATCCTCAAGAGATGATACTATCATCCACAAGTGAATGTGGGTACTCTCCATGCGAGAGTAGCATCTGCAGGGCCATCCTTAGCTAGTAAGGACCACTCTCATGAACAGAGTGTTATACCCGCCATCCTTAAGAGAGGATATTGTCGTCCACAAATAAATGTTAGACCATCATCATCACCATCATCCATCATCGATGTCAGTCTCATCATTACTCCCCCTTTCCTGAGAAGTTCCATATTATCAACCTACTCCCCCTTTGTCCAAGGAGGGTTCATGTCTTCGACCTGATCTTCCTTTTTGAAGAAGGTCCATATCTTCATCATCTGTAATCCCATCACTATTCCTCCTTGCGAGGAAAGTTCTTTCGAACTACACCAAGCTTATCACAGAAATATTCAAACTTCACTCGAGATAGAGGCTTGGTCAGTACATCAACAACTTGCTCTTCGGTACTCACATACGGGAGCTTGATAGCTCCCTTTTGTACCATATCCCTTATATAAAATTATCAGATTTCTATGTCCTTTGATTTGTCATGGTACACCGAATTCTTTGTCATCTTTATACAACTCTGGTTGTCACAAATAATTAATGTGGTCTCCAACTCCATGCCGAATAATCCTGACATCAGCTTCTGAAGCCATATCGCTTCACAACAAGCGAAGCAAGATGCAACGTACTTTGATTCAATCGTACTGAGAGCAACACTGGATTGTTTCTTACTCAACCATGAGATCATGGTGGATCTCAGACAATAACATCCACCTGAGTTTCTCTTCCTTTCTGTGGCACTTCCTGCCCAATTTGAATCCGTATATACATACAATTTGTAGTCATGATATCTCCCATAGTAAAGTCCCAAATCAATCGTACCTTTTAGGTACCTCATCACATGCTTTGTAGCTATCAAGTAAACCCGTCTAGGTTTAACTAGGTACTGACTCAAGGTGTTCACAACAAAGCATTTATATGTCCTTGTGTTCGTCAGATACATTAATGACCCAATAATCTATCTATAGTGAGTCATGTCCACTAGCCACTAGCTCGGATGTATCATCAGAAAACAACTTCAAGTTTCTTCCCATGGGTGTTTCCATGGCTTTACAATCTAACATATCAAATCTTTTCAATATTTCTATTACATACTTTCCCTGATTCAGAAAGATTCCTTCTGATCTATGCCACACTTCAAGCCCTGGGAAATAATGCATCAATCCAAGATCTTTCATCTCGAATTCTTCAACTAGCTTCTTCTTGCAATCCTTGATCTATTTCTCATTTCCAGTCAGAAATAGATCATCCACATATAGAAATAGTATGATTGGTTCATCATCCATAATCTTCATATAAATATTAGGATCAACTTTACTCTTGTTAAATCCCATGCTTGTCAAGAAGCTATCTATTCTTCCATACCAAGATCTGGGATCTTGCTTCAGTCCATACAGATCCTTTTTCAACTTGCATACATGATTCGCTATGTCTTCGACTTCAAATCCTTGTGGATGTTCAATGTAAACCTCTTCCTCAATCACACCATTAAGGAAGGATGTCTTTACATCCATCTGGTGTAAGTCCACTTCATCATGGAGGAAAGTGCCATGATAGTTTTGATGAAAGTGTACCTTGCTACTGGAGCAAATGTCTCTTCATAATCGATCCCCTCTTTCTGAGAGAATTCTTGAGCCACAAATCTTGCTTTGTACTTTTCAATACTTCCATCAGCAGTGTTGGAGACATCTACCATCATACACACTCTTTCGGTCAAATTGGCCTAGTTAAACCACTATCCTAAGTTTAATTGACATCAGTGGAGCATTAATTGCCATCATCCAGTCACACCCACGCCTTCCTATAGTCAAGGAGGCTAACTTAGCCTTCTCCTACAGTCAAGGAGGCTAACTAGAGCACTCCGGGGGTGATCTGAGTGATATTAATGCACCTAATTGCTAACTGGTGGTTACAATCAATTCAACCAGTCAGTTAGGGCGCCTCCATTCATTAAATATATTATTTAATGATTATTTATTATTATTTAATGAACTGGAGTCAACAAGGCACCTCCACCAACTTCTCATGGTCAGTTCAGCTTCAGTTAACTTCATCAGGGTTCATTGGAGTCATGCAGGACTAGCACTTGATGGTTGGATTGCTATGACATGTGTTTGATCTCCTTTAGTTGAGATTCAGTCACTTATTGCACTTCGACTTCAGTTAGGGTTTGGTGAGTCAATTAGGGTTTTGGTCAAGTGGTTAACTGAGTGAGATTGCATGGTTGAGAGTCAGTTAAGCTAGACTCACTCACTGAATTCGAATTGTCTCCTTAGGTATTCGAATTCTTCATGGAGTTAAGCCATTGCTCAACATTGGTATTGTAACCCTTTATTGTTTATTAAATATACAGAGAGGAAACTAATTCGGGATCCGATAATTTCCAATTCATGAGTATTTGTCAATTATTCTTTGATGATTTTGATTCCTAGTTCCTAGATCATGTGCAAGAATTAATATGGTATCAGAGCTTACAGCGGGACGAAGATCAATCTCTCAAGAACAAGATTTTTGACAAATTTCTCCATGGAAAGTGAGCAATAGCTCAAAATTCCAGCACTGCACCAGAAGCCAAGGCTTACCACTCAATATCCCAAGTAAAGAACTTGTTGATCAAGCTTGCTTGATTAACTATGTTGGGTGTGATGAAAGCCTAGAATGTGCAGGCTGTCCGACCTTACGGTTCCCCTTTTGTTTTGATTTGCAAGTTTTATCAGGTACAACTTCGAATGGACTCATCAATCCCTCTTCTCACCCCATTCACAAGCTATTCGGAATGGAAGTTGAAGATGATTGCATATCTGAAGAGACGAGGTGTCTATTGGACTTGGAAAAGAGTCTTATGAGAATGAGAATGACTGGTTAAATGACAATGATAGAGCTGTTGGAACAATATGTCTTGCCCTTGATGATAGCTTGTACTACCTTAATCTTGGTTCTACTGAATACCCAAAGGATCTCTGGAAAAAATTGGACAGAACCTTTGGCAAGCACAATGAGGATTATAATAGTACTTTGGAGATCACAGCCAGCACCACAAGAGTTCTTTACTCAAAAGTCTCAACCTCTACTCTCTCTGATGAAGATGAAGCAGAATCTTCTACACATTCAATTCGAATTGAAGAAAGTCTCCATGAAGTGACTCCTTCTCCTGATGCTCAGGAAGTTCATGAGATCTCTGATATCTCATCTTCTCATATTGCTGAAACAGAAGAAGACATTTGAATATTTGATATTGAAGAAAAATGCTGCTGCACTTCCATGCAAACATTCACCGGTGATTTTCCTTTGAATTCTGTGCAAAATTTACCAGTAATTGCTTATGAAAGTGAAGAGAAATTTGATTTTTCTTCCTCTAATGTTGTTGTTGGTGTGCAAATATGTAAAAACTTGGATATTTTGGAAGAAATATCAGATTATAAGAGTGAAACATTTGCTCCCCATGATCTAGATCTTCCAACAAATTCCTGCAAGATTGCATGCACCAAAATTCAGAATTTTGAAGAAGAAGAACACTGTGCATCCACCGTCTCGGTTGACAATAATTTTGGGTCTGATATGAACCTTATTGGATCTGATATGATCTTATTTGGATCTGATCTGATATTGCTTGGTTCAAAATTTCAGGTTCATAAATCTTCAGTACTGCTTGTAGCTGTTCTCATCAATGGTGTGAAGAAACAAGTACCGCAAGTCTCCTACAAAACTGTTGCTGGGGATTTGATTTCATTTCACAGTTTTGGATCTGTTATGAACTTATTTAGATCTGATTTACATTCTAATCTGATATTATTTTGTTCATATTTTAAAATTCAAGAGCTTTCAGCCATGCTTGTAGCTTCTCTCACCAATTCCGGTGTGAAAAATCAAGTACCGCAGTTCTTCTTCAATTTTGCTGATGGGGATTTGGCGTTAGTTTCCTCTTATGAGGCTGCTGATATTTTATTTTGTGATTCATTAGCTATTTCAGAATCTATATCAGATTATGGAGCTCAAGCATTCGCTCTCCAGAGTTCCAGGGATTCTCTACCTTTGGTCACAAGCTCATCTCCTCACAGAACTAGTAAAGAGGAAGACATTCTGCATCCGCTTGGACACTTGCTCCTAAAAATTGGGGCTGATTTTACCACTCATGGTTTGTTGTTCAAGGCTGCAACATATCAGTTTCTTGAGTGTTCCACACATGGTTCGAATCCTCAAGAACCTTTGCTCTCTCTTCAGATGATTTGAGTTTCTCTACATGGGTCCAGTTTTCACCGTGCAGCTGTTTATATTTCTGATTCAGTTGAGTGCATTGTTCTTCTTCCAAAGTGAAAGATTCCTCCAGACATATTCATTTATTTTGGATTCAGAGGTTCACATGCACAGTCTCAGGATGCTGCTGCATAGAAGAACCAAATTCTTGATTTACTGCTTAGTTTGAGGGGGGGTATTTTTCCCATGAGGTTTTCCCTGTTTCCTTGGTTATATTAAGCAGTTACTTTATTGTACAGGGCGACCTATGGCCTTAGTTTCCAGGGCCCTAGCATTTTATGCATCTATGTTTTCTAACTCTTCCTGAGTATAGCTTAAGGGGGGGTGTTGGAGACATCTACCATCATACACACTCTTTTGGTCAAATTGGCCTAGTTAAACCACTATCCTAAGTTTAATTGACTTCAGTGGAGCATTAATTGCCATCATCCAGTCACACCCACGCCTTCCTATAGTCAAGGAGGCTAACTTAGCCTTCTCCTACAGTCAAGGAGGCTAACTGGAGCACTCCGGGGGTGATCTGAGTGATATTAATGCACCTAATTGCTAACTGGTGGTTACAATCAGTTCAACCAGTCAGTTAGGGCTCCTCCATTCATTAAATATATTATTTAATGATTATTTATTATTATTTAATGAACTGGAGTCAACAAGGCGCCTCCACCAACTTTTGATGGTCAGTTTAGCTTCAGTTAACCTCATTAGGGTTCATTGGAATCATGCAGTACTAGCACTTGATGGTTGGTTTGCTATGACATGTGTTTGATCTCCTTCAGTTGAGATTAAGTCATTATTTGCACTCCGACTTCAGTTAGGGTTTGGTGATTCAATTAGGGTTTTGGTCAAGTGGTTAACTGAGTGAGATTGCATGGCAAAGAGTCAGTTAAGCTAGACTCACTCATTGAATTCGAATTGTCCCTTAGGTATTCGAATTCTTCATGGAGTTAAGCCATTGCTCAGCATTGGTATTGTAACCCTTTATTGTTTATTAAATATACAGAGAGGAAACCAATTCGGGATCCGATAATTTCCAATTCATGAGTATTTGTCAATTATTCTTTGATGATTTTGATTCCTAGTTCCTAGATCATGTGCAAGAATTAATAAGCAGCATGTTTTATCTTGTAGATCCATTTCGAAGATACCACACTCTTGTTTTCTGGTTTGGGAACAATATCCCAAAAATCATTCTTCATGATCGACTGGTATTCTTTTGTCATTGCTTCAACCCATTCTTTATTCTGTGCAAATTCTTCATAGCAAGTGGGTTCTTGATCTACAAGATCACACATCAAAGCTACATAACTGGAATATGGCTTTGATCTTTTGCTGGTTCTTGTGGAGCCTTCTGGCGCTCCATATATTTCTACTTCTTGTCTGATTTCTCTTACCCAAGTAGGTTTTCTCTTTTGAGAGATATCCATAGTAGGCTCTAACATGTCATGATCTTCTATTGCTACTATTTCATGAGATGGTTCATCTTCTGTCCTTCTGGGAGGTACATACTCTTCATGTACTTCTTCAAGCTAACACCTTCTATAATTCTTAAGAGTTGTCTCTACATAAAATGTTACATCCCTACTAATATTGATATGATGGAATCCTGAAATGTAAATCCTAAAGGATTTGGAGACTTCACAGTATCCTACAAATATTCCCTTCTTTCCAAAAGGATCTAATTTGGTTCTCTTCTCTTTCGAAATATGTACATATACTCGACAACAAAATACCTTGAGATGGCTTACTTCAGGTTTCTTTCTAGCATACATCTCTTCAGGAGTCTTGAATCCAAGAGTGTTGTGAGATAATATATTTTGCACATATAACGTTGTTCTTGTTTCTTTAGCCCATAGGTGCATAGGGAGGTCTTGGTCATGAATCATGGTCTTCACTGCTCCCATGATAGTTCTATTCTTTCTTTCCGCAACACCATTTTGTTGGGGATTCTAGGGAGTGGTTAGTTCCATTTTGATTCCTAACTCCTTACATAATGCTTCAAATTCCTTTGAAGTGTATTCTCCACCATTATCTCATCTAAGTGTCTTGATTCTCTTTTCTGAGTGGTTCTCTATCAAGGATTTGAATTCCTTGAATTTCTCAAACAATTCACTCTTATTCTTCAAGAAGTATATCCAATTCTTTCTTGAACAGTCATTAATAAATGTGACATAGTACTCATATCCACTCAAGGATATGGATGGCATAGGACCACATACATCAGAATGGATTAGTTCCAACGTACCTTTGGTATTTTTTTCACTTTTCGGAAAGGGATTATTGATGTTCTTTCCCTTTGCAAATCCCTTGTAGGTTCCCTCATGTTCAATCTTCAAATATGGTAACCATGTTACCACCTTGCTCACATATGGAAATGCTTTGTAGTTGATGTGAGCAAGTCTCCTCTACCATAGTTCACTTGAGCTGGTAATCTCATGGATAAGGGTTGTCTCTGGATGTCCTTTGAGTTTGTACAGTCATGCTTCTTCTCCAATGACTACAGCATCTTCAAGTGTCTTTCCTTTGGACCACATAAGTACTTGTCCATCTATAAAAGCCACTCTATATCCTTTCTTATCTAGAGCAGAGATGGAAAGTAGGTTCTTTTTAAATCCTGATACATATAGTACTTCCTTCATCTTCATGGAAGTCCCAGAGTCAAGCTTGTAGCTTGATTCACCAATACCTTTGATGGGATATTGATAGTCATCTCCCAATGATACCTTCTAGGGAGAGTTGTTCTCTTCAAGTTTTGACAGAGTTGTCTTCTTTCCTGTCATGTGCTTAGAGGCACCACTATCAATAAGCCATGTATCTTCTGCAGGTGTTACAGACCCAGCGAGTGTAGATAATAACACATATTCTTCTACATCTTCACCTCTAGTTTTCTTTCGAGGTCTTTCTTCATCTTTATCTTCAATGAGATGAGCATGATGTCTTTTGTTGTTCTTCTTCTTCTTTGGTGATGGACATTCTCTAACCTAAGATGTTCTATCTTATGACAATTGCAGCATTGATACTTTGAGTAATCCTTCTTCTTCTTCTGGAATTTCTTCTTTGAAGGCTTATGATTACTCTTCTTGAAGTTTGATTGTTTTCTTCCTTTAGTATGGGTAGCTAGAGCCTGATCATCTTCTCCGAGGAGAGCTTCTCCATTAGCTACTCTAGCTTCTTCTTGTATGCAATCTTCCCATACTATGTCAAACTTCATACTTTCTTTTCTGGAACACATAGTATGAATGAATGAGTCCCAAGGTCTAGTGAGACCATTGAGAGTAGTTATAACTAGTTCATCCTCATCAAGGGTGTCTCCAATAGCACTTAGTTTCTCTCTAAACTGGAAGACCCTTGTGAAGTAATCTTGAACAGATTCTCCTTTTCTCATCTTGGTGCCCTTCAGTTAAGCTCTCAGATTCATATTTATGTTGATGTTCCTTCCCTCATACATTCTGGAAAGTGCGTCCTACATTTTCTTAGGTGTCTTCTTAGATGACACTTGAGGAATCAAGTGATCCTCAATAGAATCAACAATTATCCTCATTGCCTTGATTAGATCTTGTTCATGCTTCTCCTTAGCTTCATCTTCTTTAGGTTATGCAATCTCATCCTTGATGTACTTCTCAAGGCCATTCTCTTTCAAAATGAGACTAATCCTATACTTCCAAGCCAGAAAGTTTTCTAGGCCTTCCAATTTCTCCTCAAGCTTATTGCTTGGGGCCATCTTATCCAATAGGTCTAAAAAAATGAAATTTATAAAATAGGAGGATGACCTTACCAGTATATGCGCTTGAGAGAGGCAAGTTGGTTGATCCATCTGCTTTCTGGAGATCCCAAATCTTCAGTCTTCAAATCCTACTTGTGAGCTTGCAGCACTGCAGAAATTATGGTTCTATTTCACTGCAGTTTTCTAGTTCAGTGCCAAACTAGGGTTTGACTTTCCCGGAGATCCAACCACCCAAAAATTTTGATCTAGGGCTCAATAGATGCGCGGGCGCAAATTTCTATGCAAGCGGATCTCCAAAGATCCAACTTTTGCAGAAACCCTAATTTCTTCTGTAGAGGGAGGAGAGAGAATTTCACCTTGTGAAAGTTGCTCCAATCAGGTTAGCTTAGATACCATGTTAAGATTTCATATGTTGGACTAGATTCAATAGTATTCAATTCAAAAATCATAGCAATGGAATATCTAGAATCACGAATAGAAGCACAATCACAAGATAGACACAACATTTATCCCGAGAAACCCTCAAGAGGAAGAAAACCCAGCAAAACTTCCTTTGTATAAGACGTATAAAAGACAATCCTAAAAATAGGTGTTCTCATCCTTCTATTATGTCTCTCTCTCTCTCCTATGCACTACTCAAGTGAGTGAATCTGTATCCAAATAAGAACCACGACTCGTCTATTTATACACAATGAGTCAACTGACTTTTACCCTAGACAAGTCATCCCCACTAAACTATCTGGGCTGACTTCACCTAGGAAGACTCAAAACAATATATTATATTATTTATTAGTGTGCTAAAGTCTCGACAAAAAATGGAGGATTTACCTCATGACTCTATGATGACCAAATACAATAGTAACACCCCGTCGGAGGAATAATAACATCTCCCTTGGGTTACATCAGTAAAATGCATTTAGAATATCCTTTGAAGTTACAATATTTCAACAAAAATGTTGCATTTGTCTCTTATTTTTGGAGGAAGACTGACATGATCCAATCTATTCTTCAATGAGTAGAATTTTTTATCAGACCTTACCATCATGAAGCATCTCTCTGGAGGTTTGTAGCACCTCTCTGGAAGAAGTGAATTTGCTTGACATAGTGCAAGGATCTCTATTTGAAACTGACATCTTGTTCTTCTCATGTCAGATGACTCTCTAGTCATGTTCCCAGATGCCTCAATAACCTTTTAATCCTGCTTAGGCCTAGGATTAGGAGTAGGGACTGGATCTGGATTTGGATCCGATTGAAATTCATCTTCAATTCCAAAAATTGATGCAACTTTGTCATCTGCCTCGGATTCTAAATCTGAAACATTATCATATGAAAAAGGTTTAGGTAGTATGAGTTTACCTTCCCTTTCAAGTGGCAGCTGAGACAGGATTGGATCCGAGTATGGCAGAAAGTGTGAGAATTCATATGCCATAGAGGCATGATTTGCAACACCTTTCGCTATAAGCTTCCCAGTTGAGATATTTGAGATGTCCATTGAGTCAGGGCCAAATACCACTCGTTTTGGTGAGCCAGTATGTCTCATTTGGTATATAGACAACAAATTTGTAGCTAAGGAGGGTACATAGAGGACATTCTTGAACACTCCATGCTCTAACTTGATTGAACCCTTTCCTTTAGCTTGAACTTGAGTATCATCACCCATGTGAATACTCAGACCATTAGTAACTTATAATGAAGATAATGATTCTTTGGATGCAACCATGTGATTGGTATAAGTTTTAACCCTATGCAGAGAAGCAAAGCATACAGATTCTTTTAAGCAAAATGGAGATCACAACACATCATTCACACATAAACACAGAGATTTATCCTGGAAACCCTTAACCGGGAAAACCAGAAAACCTTGGAGCCACACCTCTTATTTTCTCTTCATTACATTATGAGAACCTCACAATACAAAATATAGGTATTCCACAACATCCAAATACCCTAATCCGTTAACCCAGATTAGAAAAAGATTCCAATCCCTTAACCGGGATTAAGTTAAATATTTTTAGACAACTTCTAAAAATAGCCACAAACAACTATAAATAGCCATAAAATCTATAAATAGCCAAAAAAAATTGCTCGTTGCGCTCGCATCGAAAACGGCAACCTGTTTCCGTCAAAGGTGCCTTTGGGATCGCTGAGCTGCAGCGCTAACATGCGCACCTCCCCTCCATACGCACATGCAAAGAATATAACATATACCCAACATTCTCCCACTTGTTGTTTCCTTTGCATAGCAATGAGTCATGTACTCATAAAGTCACAGGTTCAGGGCATCAATGCCCATAGATTCTCTACACCAAGAGAACTTCTCTATACTAACAGACTTTGTTAATGAGTCTGCAACATTTTTCACTGTGTCAACCTTCTCTAGCAACACCTTCTTTTCTTCAACCATATCTCTCACAAAGTGATATTGCACATCATTATGCTTTGTCTTAGCATGATAAGCAAGGTTGTTTGCCAGGAAGATTGCACTTTGGCTATCACATTCTAACCTTACACCTTTCTGTACAAACCCAATATCTGAACACAATCTTTGCAACCACATAGCTTCTTTGCTTGCATGAGTGGCTGCCATGTATTCAACTTCTGTAGTTGAGAGTGCAACTACAGCTTGTCTCTTGCTCATCCAACTGATAGCTCCTCCAAATAGGTTAAACACATACGCACTTGTAGATCTTCTATGATCAAGGTCTCCATCCTAGTCTGCATCAACAAATCCATGTACATTTATTATTCTATCTGGTCTAGGCCTTCCTTAGTAGCAGATTGCATAATCTATGGTGCCACGCAAATATCTAAAGACCCTTTTTACAGCTGTCCAATGCTCCTTTCCTAGTTTTGACATATATCTGCTCAAAACTCCCACTACATGAGCAATGTCTGGTCTTGTACATACCATTGCATACATCAAACTACCAACTGCACTGGCATATGGAACCCGTGACATGTCTTCTTCTTCTTCCTGTTTCTTGGGACACTGCTCTATAGATAACTTCACACCTACAAGAATAGGAACCTTCACCGGCTTACTTTCTTGCATGTTAAATCTCTGTAGTACCGTCTCAACATATTTTCTTTGATTTAAACTGATCATTTTGTTTGCACAATATCTTCTTATCTCCATTCCCAGAATGAAGTTTGCAACACCGAGATCTTTCATATCAAACTTGGAGGACAGTTGAGACTTCACCTCCTTTATAACATCTTTGTTGTTTCCAATCAACAACATGTCATCAACATACAGAACTATGTTAATGAAGTGATCACCAACCTGTTCGGAATATACACAGTGATGAACTTTGCTTCTGACAAACCCCAATCCAAGTATTTATGTGTCAAACTTTTGGTACCACATCCTTGGAGATTGCTTTAGACCATAAAGGGACTTCTTTAGTTTACATACCAACTCATTCTTTCCCTTTACTATGAACCCTTCTGGTTGTTTCATGTATATTTCTTCTTCCAGATCCTCATGTAAGAACGTTGTCTTCACATCCATCTACTCTACTTCAAGATCAAAAGCAACAGCAATAGAAAGAAGAAATCTAATAGAAGTTAATTTTGCAACTGGAGAAAATATTTCACCAAAATCAATCCCCTCTACCTGAGAATATCCCTTTGCTACCAAGCGGGATTTATACTTATCCACTTTACCTTCTACATTCAACTTCTTTTTAAATAGCCATTTTCTCCCAACGTCTTTTCTCCCAGCTGGTAACTGGACTAGCTTCCAAGCTTCGTTTTTATCCAAGGAATCCATTTCTTCATCCATGGCCTTTTTCCAGAGATCACTATCCTTTGAATTAACAGCTTCCTTCACATTTCTAGGATCATCATCAGTAATAGACATAGCAAAATGAGAGCGAAAATCAAGAGGGTAATACCTTTCTGGTTGCAGCCTTATTTCTCGAGATGATCTCCTCAAAACTGGAGTATGAGGTTCTTCTTCTTCTATTGAGTCAGATTCTTCACCTTCTAACTTAAACTCTATTTTCTCTGGTTCCTTTTCCATTGGATTCACTTCTTGTCTGGGGACTTCTTTGACCTCTCGAAACACAACATCTCAACTGTAAACAATCTTCTTAGTTATAGGATTCCAAAGCTTATACCCTTTCATACCATCTTTATAGCCAATAAAGATACACTTCTCAGCTTTGTTATCCAACTTGCTCCTTTTCTCCTTTGGAACATGTACATAAGCATCACAACCAAAAACTTTCAGATGCTTAATAGAGGGTTTTTTACCAGTCCATACCTCTTGTGGAGTTGTATCAATCAATGCTAATGTGGGTGATCGGTTTACCAAGTAACATGCTGTCTCCACTACTTCTGCCCAAAATTCTTGTCCTATCCTAGCACTACTTAGCATGCTCCTTGCCTTTTCCATCAACGTCCTATTCATCCTCTCAGCAACTCCATTCTATTGAGGTGTGTATGGAGTAGTCTTTCGCCTTGTTACTCCACACTTCTTACAAAAGTCCTCGAATTCATTCCCACATAACTCTCCACCATTATCTATCCTCAACACCTTTTTTTTCTTTTCTGACTGATTTTCTACAAGAGCCTTAAATTCTTTAAACTTGGAATATACTTCAGATTTCTTTCGAAGGAAATAAATCCATATGTTCCTTGAGAAATCATCTATAAATGAAACATAATACACAGATTTTCCTAATGATGGAACAGGAATAGGTCCAAACACATCACTATGTATTAATTCTAGAATTCCCTTTGCTCTTGTAGCACCAGATGCAAATCCTACTCGATTTTGTTTTCCATATATGCAATGTTCACAGAAATCAAAATCCAGAGTGCAATCAGTCATACCTTCAACCATACCTTTACCTTGGAATGCTCAAAGTCCCTTTTCTCCGATATGCCCCATTCTTTGATGCCACAACATTGTCTTTCCTCTTGATGCAGTCGGGATCTTGTCATCTTTACCTCCTTCCTCCAGCACAACAGAATTGTTACATTCATCAATGATGGTTTTCCCCAATAGTTTGTAAGAGTTCCATACCGAACTCCCCTCATCAATACCATTGATCCTCGAACCATTTTGCAACCACCATCTCCACACGCAGCCTTTACACCTGCAACATCCATCTTTCCGACAGATATCAAGTTTCTTGCTAGATTTGGAATGTGTAGCACTCCAGGAAGAGTTATAATCCTTCCATCTTTCAGTTTTAGCTTGACTCTACCACGTCCAATGATACTGGCTAGTGAATCATCTCCCAAGTACACATCTCCTCCATTGTACTTTTCATGTTCACAGAACCACTCCCTATGAGGGGTCATATGACATGACGCACCTGAGTCAATCAGCCATGTATCACGTTCTGAAGGATTACCCATGGAAGCTAGGTACACATCCCCTCCTTCTTCTGAGGAGTTCTTCGCCTCTGTGGAAGGGGTATCCTCATATCCCTTTGATTTCTCAACATTCTTAGATCTGCAATCCTTTTTATAGTGCCCAACTTTACCGCATTTCCAACACTTCCTTATTTCTTTTCCTGGGGATTTAGATCTACCCTTAGATTTAGATCTCCCCCTAGATCCTTTATTTTTGTTTCTCTCCTAGGGGCGACCTCTCACAGATAAGGCATCCATGCTATGATTATTCATGGTTTTCCGCCTCATCTCTTTTGATAGTAGGGATGATACAATTTCATCAAATTTTAAGGTCGCCTAGCTAGAACTACCTATTGCAACAATTAGGTTGTCCCAGGAATTCGACAAAGAACACAATAATGTAATACATTTATCCTCTTCAGCCATTTTAATACCAACAAAGGTTATTTGACTTACAAGAGTATTGTAGACATTCAAATGCTCTGTTACAGTGTCATTCTCGTCCATTTTGAGGTGAAACAACTTCTTTTGCAGAAACAGCTTGTTCACAAGGGATTTTGATTGATACAAACTCCCTAGTTTTGCCCATAGCTTTACTGCACTATCTTCACCAGATACGTTCAACAACATAGAGTCTGATAAGCACAATCGTATGGTACTCCTCACCCTTCTTTCTAATTTATACCAATATTCTTATGACATTGCAGTGGGTTTCGTACCCAGATCCACAGCAATCCATTGTTCCCAATCTACCAGAAGATCCTCCATTTTGAGCTTCCATAGCTCAAAATTATGGCCGTTAAATTTCTCGATCTCGATTCTTGAAGTGCTCACCATTCTCTTTCAATGCACAAATCAACACTGCAAAGCTCCCACTAAACCCAGGTTTATCACAGACCCGAGATCTATCAACTGCGTCGAACCCTTAGCAGCAAAGGCGTCCCCCTGATGCCAAAACCGCGCTCTGATACCCCATGTAAGTTTTAAACCTGTGCAGAGAAGTAAAGCATACATATTCTTTTAAGCAAAATAGAGATCACAACACATCATTCACACATAAACACAGAGATTTACCCTGGAAACCCTTAACCGAGAAAACCAGAAAACCTTGGAGCTACACCTCCTATTTTCTCTTCATTACATTATGATATCCTCACAATACAAAATATAGGTATTCCGCAACATCCAAATACCCTAATCCATTAACCCGGATTAGAAAAAGACTATGATCCCTTAATTGGGATTAAGTTTCATATTTTTAGACAACTTCTAAAAATAGCCACAAACAACTATAAATAGCCATAAAATCTATAAATAGCCAAAAAAAATTGCTCATTGCACTCGCATCAGAAACGGCCTAATGGCCATTTTCATCGAAGGTGCCTTTGAGATCGTCGAGCTGCAGCGCTGACATGCACACCTCCCCTCCATACGCACATGCAAAGAATATAACATGTACCCAACAATTGGAAGCTCCTGAATCAATGAGGAAGGCATGTGATTTTGAAAAACTAGCCTTCAGTGCATGGCATCTCTCATCATGGTCTTGAGTCTTAATTCCGAATTCAACCTTCCTTGTCCTTTTAGGGAGGGAAATATTGTGTTACTTAAGGAACTTTGTCATCTAATCTATGGTCTTCTTCATACAATATTTCATTGTATCATTTCCTTTCTTACAGTAAG
The DNA here is from genome assembly GCA_001517045.1 of Pseudotsuga menziesii. Lineage (NCBI taxonomy): Eukaryota > Viridiplantae > Streptophyta > Pinopsida > Pinales > Pinaceae > Pseudotsuga > Pseudotsuga menziesii. The sequence continues at coordinate 110,664 of LPNX010079040.1, read as the reverse complement.
TACACTTGCATTTGTCAAACCTCTGATGTTTGTCCATCTTAGAGCACGAGGCTTCATCTGATGGATCAAAATCTTCTTTAGGTTTGAATTCAATGTTCCTTTTTTCTTTTCCTTTATGCTTCCTCCTTTCTTGTGCATTCCTTGTCTCACAGGCTAAGATAACTTGATTTGGAGAGTCTCTGAGAACTCCCATTTGTATCAGCTTGCCTTGTTCCTGTAATAGAGACTTTGTGAAGGAATCAAAGGATGACATTCACTAATTAGCAGCAGTCAGTCTCCCAGAATGAAAGGTAGATACAAACAATGAGAATGTTAGGACAAGTTTTCTCAAATGGAGAGCATCAATTGGTCATCCTTCTTCTCAATCCCGCATTGCTTGCATTGCATGATTAGTGATTTTAATTTTGAGAAATTTTTTTGTATAGTTTCAAATTTACTAGGTTGTAGTGCTACCAACTCATTATCCAGAATATGGCCTCTGAGATCATCTTGCTTGCCAAACAAGGATTCGAGCTTATCTCATACTTCTTTTGGAGTTTCATACCATCAAAATGGAACATTAGCTCCCTAGATATGTGGATGCACATGAAGCCAAAAGCATCATCGAGCTTATTCAAATACTTTGATTTTTCAAGATATTGTTGGGGTTCGGATTATCTACCCATGGTGACCTTGTACAGACCCTTGTTGCATAAGACAACCTGCATATCTTCCCTCCAATCAAAGTAATTGAAGGGTGTAAGGATTCTGGGAGTCAAATCTGTTGAATTCTCTAATTTGCAGCTTCAAGGACAAAAAATTCTTTAATAAATCTTTGAATGTACCTACAAAAACACTGCAAAACACTTCAATTCGCTATCAAACCATATCAAACCCTCTCCACTTCGACATGTTCACTTTTTCTGGGTGCATCACACCTGACTAGACTTCTTCGGACAGAATCCAGAGGGAGCAAAACAATAATTCCAGGATTTATGTGGAACTCAATTACTTATGGTGCATCAATGGAAGTTTCTGAGGTTTGTTGCTGGCGTGAATACCTGCTCTGATACCATGTTAAATTTGATGAAGCCTAGGATCTTCATTCCTGCATGAATTCAATGAGAAAGGAGGGCTACAGAAGAGAGAAGAATTTAGTAGAGTATGATCAATTACTCATGGCAAAATTGCTTACACATGGAAACAAAATTGGAAGAATTACATTACATCCATTAATCAGTATAAAATATGTAATGCAATGGTAATACAAATAGGAGAATTCGAATGCTTACGATAGGATTCGAATCTACCAACCTGGAATGACTCCGGAGCTAACTCGGTGCGGGAAAATCACCACTAGAGCTCACTAATGCAACGTTGGATCATTGATTCAGTCTATAATCAGTTAACTAAAGAGGGTAGGTGAGTAAATGCACCCAACCTCCCTTGAATCATGCAAACTAGCGCTAGAGTGACTGAGAGTGAACTAAACAATGGGAATCAAAGCATAACTGAACATAACTGAGTACCTACTAGAGTCAAATGATGGAGATTTCTTGTGGCACTCAGAGTGGGTTCCTAAATTATAGTGATTGGTCCTTGGAGCTCGAAAACTCATGCAAACAGGTGTAGTGAGTGGTAGGTGGCCTCCAAGTGTGTCCCTCGTGCACTAGTGTAGTGATAATGACCTCCTAAGCTAGGAAATGGACAAATAGACTATGTGGTCAAAGGGAGGATTAATTAATCTTAACAAAAACAGGGTTTGAATTTGGACGAAGGAAATATTTACTATTTAGAACAAGTGGGTGACTCCTAAGGCACTAAATCATCTGTAAATATTGTATGATGGTTTTGATTCTAAATTGTACTTCAACTCTGGATGTATTTGGTTCTTTTGGGGTTCCAATGGATCTTCTTATTGTTTTGGGTCCTTTGATGGCCTGTATTTTGGAGGGGTAAGTTATGAATAGATTTTATGTTGACTTTTGTAGTTGGTTCTTGCTTCTTTACTTTTGTTAAGATAATGATGGAGAAACTATGCTTTGTTATCAATTTTGGGGTGTTGGTGTTCTTGGTGATGAAGTTCAGCCTCTCAAGCTTCCATCAAACATAAGAAAAATTGTTTTTCTTTTGCCATCAAAACTATTTCTCCTATTGCCTCTTTTGTTATGTCCTCCTGTTCTAAAATTACTTCTGGTTCACCTTTCTATCTCTTGAAAGACTGAAATTAGATTGATTCGTAGCAGAGGGTTGAAAGCCCATTTGAGATTTCTTCAAATTCCATCATCCTTGGCTAAAAAGCAAGAGCTTGTTTTGAAAGGGTATCTGCTTCTGCATTTAGTTCTCTATATATGTGAGAGAAAACTATCCCCCCAAACTGATCCTTCAACATCTAAATTTCAGCTAGTAGATGTTGTAGATGTGGTGCTATGATGTTGGTTTTTCCATTTTCCCAATCTATAACCATTTTCAAGTCACCATATATCTGAATGTTCTGAATTTGTCTGTTTTTTTCCATTTTTAATACTGCCCATAAAGCTGCAAGCTTCGCCTTATTGTTAGTTGCTTGACCAAGAGCATATTTGATACACATTTTTCTTTCTGCTAATAAATGAATGACTACTCTAGCTCCTCCAAGAGGAGGCTCACCTTGACTCGCTCCATCAAATAAGGCCCAAGGTATATCCCTATTTATGACTGGTGCTATAATAGTTCTTCTCTTGACTGGAGCTGAGCTGACTTTGAGCTCCTGAATCTTATTCATTAGCAAAGCGATGGTAAGGTCAAGGGATACCCACATACTCTTGAAAATGGTTCAGTTTCGTGCCTCCCAAATGTTGTACACGAAAAGAATTGGAAAATATTCATAACAACATATTGTTTCATCCTGCCACCATGCTTTTGTGCGTTGTTCCAGCGTTGCATTAGATATTTCATGAGCTCCATTGTTTGTGAGCTTCTGTGTCACAGTTGTCCATACGCTTCTTGCATATGGACACAAAGCGAACGGGTGTAAGTTCGTTTCTTCGTTCATCTTGCACAAAAAACAAATTCTTGGGCCCTCAAAACCTCTCTTCTTCAACATTTCCCAGGTTAATAATTTGTTGGATAACGCCAACCACATTGTGATAATTGTCTTTAGTGGACTTTGAATTTTCTATAACCTACACCACCACCATTTTGTCTCCGATTCAACTCGCGCTCTCCAATTGCCACTTCATATCCACACTTTGTTGTATATTACCTTGTTTTTGCATTTTGGTCCAAATGATTTTATCTGGTTCAGAGCTCAGGTGAACATAGTTGGAGACTAGTATGTTAACATACCTATTCCACTCTACAACATGTGCACCATTTAAACCGATATCCTACGAAGTTTTCCAGCTTCTCCTACCTCTTAAAAAAGATTGAGAGTGCGCATATGCTAAAGTAGTTATTCTCTGAGTCCTTAGTTGTTGGACTAACTGAGGTGACAGTCTGTAGCCTTCCCCTGCACCAGCCCACGAGTCTTCCCCTAGTCTTACCTTTACTCCGTCGCTTATCCTCCAGGCTGTCCAATTTCCAATTAGAGGAAAATCCAAAACCAACGCTTTCAATCCAATTGACTGTAGACTTGATCCTGAGCAATACTTAGAAAACATGACCCTTCCCCATAGCGAGCCTAGATTTTGGAGTAGTCTCCACAAAGATTTTGCGGCCAAGGATTTATAGAACAAGTCCAGGTTTTTTATTCCCCAACCACCTAAATCCTTTGGAAGAGCAATGACACTCCATTTTACCAAAGGGATTCCTTCCACTTGCTTGCTTGTTGTCCATAGGAAAGAGAAACATTTCTTTCTATTTTTTGTCAGGATCCCCTTGGGGATATAGGCTATTGATGCCCAGTATACTAGTATAATCTGCAAAACAGTCTTCAAGAGCACTAATCTTCCCCCTCTTGAAAGAAAATGATTAGCCCAAATAGTAATTATGCTCTCTATTTTTTTATATAACCAAACCCAATCCTGATAAGAGTAACTGTTGGGCTTCAGAAAGAAACCTAGATATTTGAACCCTACTTCAACAGATGTAATCTGAAAAGACGCGATCTCCCTTCCTGTCTTAATCATATCTATTGAGAACTCATTATGTATCAGGTTCGATTTTTCCATGTTTACTACCATTCATGTGGCTTTTTTATATTTTTCTATCAAAGAGGCAAAGGCCTCAATATTTCTGATGGTTCCTTCTCCAAAGACTAAAAGATCATCCACAAAAAGGGTATGGGTGACTTCTTCAGTGCTGGAAAATTTAATACCTTTATCAACCTATTTTCTTTTGCATTGTGTATTATCCTGCTAAGTACTTTTTCAACTAATAGAAAGATGAAGGGAGGGAGAGGACATCCCTGTCTTAAACCTCTTGAGGGACGAAAGAAATTGGTTGGTGATCCATTTATTAAAACAACAAAGGAGGTGGATTGCAGACAACCCATAATCCATTCCACTACATCTAGAGCTACTCCAATTTTTATCAGCAGGAACCTAACAAAAGTCCAGCCTACCATATCATAAGCTTTGGATAAATCCAGTTTTAATGCAAAGGCTCTTTGTTTGTCCTTTTTAATCGTATGTATTGCTTCCTGTACAAGTGACAACATCATGAATTTGCTTGTAATAAAGAAAACCAAACTTCTCTCCAGAGATGATTTCACTTAGAATTGGTTTAATCCTTAAGGCTATGACCTTGGCTATTATTTTGTATATCATGTTACAACATGATATCGATCTAAAATCATCAAAGGACTGAGCTTTTCAACTTCTTTGGAATTAGTGTCAGAAAGGCTGAGTTTAGCATTCCCATGACCTTTCTTGAGCTTTGGTATTCTTTAACCACCTCGAGGATATCCTTCTTCAGTAGTTCATAGAAGCCAAGATAAAATTTCAATGTAAAGCCATCAGGCCTAGGGCTTCTCCCTTTTTTGAAAGGTATGTAGATTATGCTTTATCTCTTCCTCAAAAATTTCTTTGGTAAGCTCTTCATTCATTTCCTCAGTTATCATCCTTGGGAAAGCCATAGTACTTCTAAGATTTCTAGAATTGGAAATCCTTTTGGCTCTTTGAATATGTTCTGGAAGAATTCCACCCTTGCTTCTGCTTTATCCTCAAAAGGTCTCCTGTCTCAAGCCACAAGGACCTGCTCTTTAAACGCATTAGTTTCTCTTCCTTTAAAAGCAGAGAATCCTTCTTGCTTTCCAGCGTTTTTAACAATAACGTTTCCTTTATACTGAAGACCCCTCTTTCATTTTTATGGAATAAATTCTCTATCCTTTTTTCCACCTCCTTCAACTCCTCCTGGGAGAAAGATTGTTGTTTCTTGTCCCACTCTTTTGAGATTTTTTTTGCCCTTGTTAAATTTTTTGCAAATTGTTGCATTGCAGAATGATTTGGAGAACTCCTTAAGGGTTGTCAGGCGTTTTGAATTTGAGCTCTGTACTCGCCCTCTTCCAACCACAAAGGGTTGAATTTAAAAGGGCTTGGAGGTTTTTTTTATCTTGAAGTCTTATTATTAGTGAAATTGGTTTTTGATCATAATTTCCCCTTGTTTCTATTGTAGACCTTAGAGTTAGGTTTCTATTAACAAGGTTTTCTTCTACCATAAAACGATTCAGACTTTTGGAGATATCCCAGGCTCCTCCCCTTTTATTTCTCCATGTAGGTTCCAATTTCATAGGAGCTGCATCCACCGGTTTCCTTTTTTCGAAGAAATCTAAGAAAAAAGTACTTAGAGCATCTTGCCTGGCATTTCCGCCCCACATGTCTCCCATTGTGAGGGTTAAATTTAAATCACCACCTAAAATCAAATTAGCTTGGTCCATTGCTCCTGTGCGCCCGAAATCTTCCCCAAAATAATTTTGGTTGTAGAACGACCCATACACATTCAGAATTGTGAATTCCATCCATGTCTCCCCATCTCTGAGTTTTGTTTCTAACATTGAATCATGTTTAATTACTGCAATTCGATACAAGACCGGGATCCAAGCTGTCACGATACCTCCTAAGTGCCCATCAGCGTCAATACTTTCCATCTCCAAGTCTCTGACAATATCTTTAACTATTTCTTATGCTTTTGATCCTTCCAACATTGTTTCCTGTACCATCAGAACCGAAGGTTTTAGGTTGCTAATCAACCTTTTCAGGGAGGTTCTTTTATCCCCCCAAGCCCTCGTGCATTATAGGAGAGCAGATGCATCAAGCACCCCTTCCCTGGGTCAATACTCTAAGAGCCCGTTTAATTGTTGCATGTTTACCATCTTTGATGTCTAAGGTTGATTGCACTTAAGCCTTTGAAAGAAGAGACTTTCTGCCTAATCGTGGTTTTTGAATTTTGTTGAGAGCCAATCCGCTTGAGGAAACTACCTCTTCCTCAATTGAAGAACTTCTTGATCTAACATCGTAAGATCTTTTAACCTCCACCTTCTTGCAGGGGTTTTTTGAATTATTGACATTCAAATTTTTCTCCTTAAAAGGTGAAGCGATAATTTTTTTGCGAATAAAAGGAAGATAAAGGAAAGGTCTTGTTGTTACCTTTTTCCTTTCGCAGTGAGAAATCATATGAAGCCTCCACATTTTTTGTACAGTGGTCGAGTTGACTTTCCATCTGCTCAGGTTCCCTGACTTCTTCCTAGGATTCAATTTCCATTGACACTGTCGCTTTCCCTTTGTTCTTGCCACCCTACAATAATATTAGCTCATCGTGTACTTCAGTTGACATTGACGATTTCCCTTTATCCTCGCCACCCTATATTATTCTTAGCTCCTCGTGTGCTTCAAATGACATTGTCTCTTTCCCTTTGTCCTCACCACCCTACAATATTCTTAGCTAGTCGTCTGTTGAATCTATGGGCGAGGGATTTACCTTTTTTACCTAGACCTTCCTATAGGCTAGTTTCGCACTATTTTCCAAACAATCCTTCGGTAAGTTCCCTACTCTTCTACAATTGAAACATCTAAACTAGATCTTCCAATAGTCTAGTTGCTACCACCAAACACTACCATGCATACCAATTTTCAATTCTTCATACAGCCCGTCTCTCATATCCATCTCGACCAATATCCAGGCACACCTGCGATCTATTTTCTCCTCCCAATTTTCCTCTATGGCTATGAACTTTCCTAATTTATTCCCTATGGCTTCAAAAATATTTGGTTGCCGAAATACCATATGAAGGCTCAACAAAATGACCCATATCCGTTGAATGTTGTGCGGTGATGTCTAAGCATTGAAATCTACAGTCCACTTCCTTAGAATCAGCCCCGACGG